>VDFB02163048.1:0-22206 GCA_007258455.2 Sequoia sempervirens
ATTTGTAAATAGGAACCCTCCCTTCTAAATGCAATGATATGTTGTTTACAAGTTCCTTGAAAATAGGGTCCCTTGTATGTCTAAGAGACTACGTCTATAGGAATATCCAAGATTCAAGGTGGGTTGTGTTGTTTCTTGTATATTTTTAAAAATTCTCTCTTTCGTTTCTGCCTCATATAATTTGTCCAATATATTGTTTTGCTTCTTTTCTAGGGCCTTAATAATATCCAGCCTAGTTGTGATTATGCCTGATTGTCAAATTATTGGGACCCCTAGGTATTTGTTCAAGCAACAAGAAGAGAAAATGTTGGCTCTTGAATCGCCTTCTCCTTCTAAATGGACCCCTAAATTTGGTCTGCAGTTGTCCCCTAAAAAAAAAAATAGCCCTCCAAATGTCAACCCTATTAAAGCTTTGAACATTTATCAAAATGTTTGGACAGTGAAAGGGCGTGTAACACATATTAGGGAGATGTATCATTTCCACAAACAAAGAGGTGAAGGGAAACTATTTAGTTTTGACATTATAGATATGGAGGGGACAAAAATGTGTATTACTTGTTTTGATGATATCGCTGAATTGCATTATGGTTGAGTTGAGGTGGGGTTAACTTATTTAATATTGAGGGGATTAGTTAAGGAAGCCAATAAAAGATTCAATAAATTAAATAGTAATCTTGAAATTTTTTTGGATGAAAAGTTAACAATAAACGGTGTGAAGATGAGATTCTTGTCCCAAGAAAAATATCTTCTTTTGTGCCAGTTAGTGACATAACAACTATATTGATAATAGATTGGTTGATATTATTGGCATTGTGATGCATGTTGGGTACATTTCAATTGTTCATAGGAAAAATGGAATTGAAACAATCCAACGAACCATTAAACTATATGATATCTCTGCTTCTTTCATTGATGTTAATTTGTGGGGCCCAAGTTGGCAAGAAAAAGGTGATACCTTGGAGCGAATGTACCTTTCTAGTGATATAGTCATAGGTGTTGTGCGGGGTGGCCGTGTAGGCTACTTTAATGGCAAAGTTATCAACACATCAACAAGAACAATCCTTGGCATTAACCCTTCTATTCTTGAGGAAAACACTCTTAGATCCAATGGCCCAATTTAAGTAGAGTAAATGGCTTCATCTTCTTCTACACCTCATAGGTTGCATCCTTCAAATGATAGAGTTACTATTGCATTTATCTTAAACAACTGCCTCTACTTGCCAGAAACTGTTGAAGCCATTTTTAAAGCAATCATTCAAATTTCAAAAATTGAGTCTTTTTGTTACCTTGCTTGCCCCTTGCTAGTTAATGGGAAATAATGCAAAAGAAAATGCACACAACCCTGTGCTGATGTTTGGTTTTGTGATCGTTTCCAAATGGAAATTGAGGAATGCAACTATCACTATCTTCTACAGTTAAAGCTGCAAGACCATTCAGCCAGCCCTTGGTGTATTGCTTTTGATGAAGCTGCCACTAGTTTGCTACAAATTCTAGAAAAATACCTCTACATGTTGCAGGACAACTCTAAGTCTACAACAGATCTTGTTGTTGTTATTAAAGGCCTTGTTTGTAAACCATACATATTTACTACTTTGTTTGGAACATAAACTTATAATTTTGAGGACCAGCTGAAAACATCGATTGTCAAAGCAACAAAAGTTGATTTCAAAGCAGAGTGTAAACTGTTTCTTGTAGACATAATGAAGATATCTACTCCTGCTCCAAAAAAAGGCTCTACTAGCTAGCCTACGCTTTGACTACTCTTTTGTACTTCTGATCATTTCTCACAGCCTTTCCTTTTAAATTCTCACTATGGGATGCTAAGACTTGTATTTTACACATATGGACATAATTTATTCCTATGTTTACATCTACATATTTGCACATTCATTGGCCTGCCATCTTTTTTATTTTAACATGGTGCCCAGATTGTTTCTGGTCTACATTGTCACTATGATTGTTCATTCCTATTATATGGTGGAATCTTTAGTTCTTCTATGTGAATTCTAAACTCACTTCTTTTCAATATATATTAAAATATTCATGTTTTAAATAGAAATAATAGTGTGTTGCTAATCGTTCTCTTATTTCATAGATTTGACATTTTCCTCAAATTTCCATTCTTAATAAAATTCTAGTCAATTTTTTTGTCATTGTTACTTTCAAATATTTAAAATCAGTTGAACAATTATATGATATTTTTACAAACATTACAATTTGAAAGACATCTGAACAATTTATTTCCATATATATTTTTAAATATTTTCTATACAAGTAATAGTTGACAATATATTTTAAATATATATTAAATATTTTGTATATGGGTAATAATTGAGAATTTATTTTAATATAGATTTTAAATATTTTGTATAAAGCTAATAGTTGAAATGTATTGTTGAAGAGTTATCAAATTTGAATATAAGTAATCTTGTTTTTTGATTGTAAAAAAATAGTAATTGTTATATTTGCATATTAACATTTCCAATATAGAATTGCTAGTAGATTATATTTATTTCATATAATTTGTCTTTTTGTTTAAAACTTTTTTATGTCACATTTAAAATCTGCATCAATGTTATAAGTTCTTTCATTATTTAAAAATGAGGAGTCATAAATTGTCTATTTAATTAGTTTAATCAGATTGTATTCAGTTTAAACTTTATTTGAATACTAATTACTCTTGGTTCTTAGTCATTATTCAACTACAGATTTAATGAAAAAAAATATATATGTGCTTCCAGGTCTAAGAAATATAAAACTAAGACAGAGATAAAATTATATTGTACCTAAACCAATCTATATAACAGTTCACTTGTCAACTCAAAATTCAAACTACATTATTTGAGACTAAATATTATAGACAAATAGGGAAACTGTAAAATAGCTATTAAAAAGACATTTACTATGTAGCAGTTGCCTTGTCAATTGTAAATTCATAATTTCTTTGCAAAGCTTATTGACCAATGAGGAACATTTAGGCAGATCCTTTGTTTAAGAGGTAACCTCCATGTTGTCAGTAAAAACCATGAGCAAGTCTTCTCTATTTGTCTATAATATTTAGTGCCAGGTACATGAAGAATAGAAGAGGTGAAAAAGTTAGTAACCCTAACCATATTTTTTTGATGAAAGAAAGAACATTTAACTAGAACAAGTCATATGGTAATGATTATAATGCTAATGATGCACACAGATAACTACAAACAATAAACAAAGGGTGAAAAGTATGTCTGTAGGTATAAGTATATGTATATGTATATGTATATGTATACGCATATGTATATGTATATTTATATGCATATGTACACACGTATGTATATGTATATATATGTGTATTTGTATGTATATGTATGTGTATATGTATGTGTATCTATATGTATATGTATATGTATAATGTTGATCTATAGAATTCTCTGTTCAACATAAATTAATATTTTGTCCTTCCTTTGTATTGCTTTCAGAAATATATAGTCTTTTGTATATTCCATTTTTTTATTAATATATAATAACACTCCATGCAATTTGTGAGGCCTTGCTCGGACCTCTTCACAACAATGGTGGAGTTTGTTGACCACATGGGTTGGTGGTGGTGGAGTTGGTTACCTTGCTCGATGGGTGTAGAATGGCCAAAACCTGCCATGCACCTCCACTGGTCCGCAGATTGGATGGTTTAGCAAGTGTTGTGTTTTTCAATCTACACTTTCTCGTACACGTATTCTTGCTGTAAGTTTTTTTGCCTCTATCTTTTTGACCATTTCATACACATCTAACACTAGTAGAATTTAGCAAATAAATGACTACATGACTAAAACTTTTAGTCCCATGACTAAAAATTTTAGTCACGTGACTAACACTAGTAGAATATTGCAAATAAATGACTAATTTGGTCATTTATAAGTGACTTATTTGGTCATCGGGTAAAATAAAAACTAAATGACTAAATAAATTATTATTACTCCACTATTCTTTTTTCTTTCAAATTTGATCATAATCCATAGAGTTTAAGCCCCCCTCATGGGACCCCTACCTAAGCTTGTCCCCCTCCCAAGGGCAAGTTCTTACGCATTACTCACCTATTCGCCACTGGAAACACCACTTCCTATCCGACTTGCATATGTTAAGCATGCCACCAGCATTCATCTTGAGCCAAGATCAAACTCTCAATGAAATTCAGAGTTTCATTACTTATTACTTATAGCTCCCTTCTTCGTGGATGAAGTTGATTCACAAATTATCTATCATCTATATAATATTAAGTCCTCTATTATTCTATAAAATCATGTATATAATATTATTATATTATATTATATTAATAATATAATATTATAATATTATATAATACTATAATATAAATATTATAATATAATATATAATATTATAATATTTATATTATAGTATTATATATATTATATAATATTATATAATTACGCTGGAAGCATTATACAGTGAAAGCATTCAACGAAAATTCTCCGCAAAGTTTTTGAAGCTGCATTGAAAATAACAGGAAGGTGGAAGTCATGTGTTGTTTTTGAAGTTGCATTAAAATTGGCGTGCATTTGTCAGTCTCCAAATCTCGAGGAATTAAAATTCATTAAATTTTAAGCCGAAGATATAATGCAAAGTTAAGCCAAAGTTTTGATATCCATTTTCTTTTCCTCCATTTATATTTGCCAATTATCTACCTCCCCGTTGGTCATTGACGAATTTGTTGGGGTTTAATTTTCGCATAAATAATTTCAAATAATTTTGAAGAACCTGTCCAATCAACGGAAGAGGGAAAAGTATCACATATGTTTCCCTAATGTTTTCTCTAGTTTTTCTAAGAAGGGCACATGGACCTGGAACGGGGTGTGTGGCAGTATATTGCTTCGACAGTTTGGAGTAAGGGATAGATGTTTTAGGCCCCCGCTTCAACCCAGATTTCTATTTCTCTCTTTCTCCGGTTGCTAATCGATCTCCCAATGCTCCTTGGTTCGTTCTGTTGCGGGGTTGATACAGTGCTTTTCAGGGCTGTGATGCATTTGTTCTAAGGGATCTTTCCCTTGCATGCCTTGACAAGTGGCAATGGCCAGATTACATGACATAGGCGTGGTGAATTGTTGGTGAATCTTCAAAAGATATCCTGAAACGGAATTGTTATTTATGTTTTGGAAATTTGTTGGTTTTTCTTGGCGAATGTAAAATTTTGTGCACTCATCCAATGTTGGGAGCAGAGAATGGAAAACCAAAGTGAAGGTAAAGACAATTGTGAACATGAGCATTGTCTATTTTGGGTCTACTTCTGTGTTGTTGGATACGGGTGGAAGTGTGGTGTCTAAGAAGCCATCAGACATAAACTGTGGGACTATAGCTTTTATAAGCTCATGGGCAGGTAAGATTTTTTTATACACCAACTAGAAAATACCATTTTTTTGTTGCATAGATTTAATGCAAATGTGTAGATAGGCGTTAAATGAAGTCAAATGTATTTTTTTGTTCTTGGGGGTTTATTGGGGTCAGATTGTTAGTGTATGCTATGAGTTGTTTTTGACAGACTTTTTTATTTTTATTTTTAATATTTTGTGTTGCTGGAGTGAGGTCTTTTCATAAATCTATCGATTTTTGTAGGTTTTTTAGGTTTTATTTTATCCAGGAGTTTTTGTGATTTATGAGCTATTTTTGACTTTAAGGAAATCTCCCCCTTTAGGTTGTGCAAGCAGAGTTGAAGAATTTAGGGCTTGGAAAATGCTTGTACATTTAATGAACCTGTGATATTAATTGCTTTTTAATCTTGTTAGAAGGAAGAGAGTAGCGCAACAAGGATATAAGACTAATTTCATAGCTATGATCAATTGATGGGACAAAAAGAACACTTAGTTTGAAGACAAGGCTTCCAAAAATGAAACACAAGTCACAACCATTCCACTTCCTATGAACACAAGAAGGATGAATGTTGGCAAAAGTATCTAATGGTGATAAAAGACTCTATTTTGGCAGAAGAATCCACTACATTTTGATGGGTTTTCATGCTTCCTAACAAGTAAACATCTATGAGTAATTGTCTGATGATCCCCAAGTTGAGCCTGTAAAGGTAGGGTCAGATCCCTTTGTAAAAATGGGATGGAGATTGGTGACATGTGATAGCATCAACTCTTTAGCAATACTAGTAGTACATAAGTTAGTAGATTTCTTGCTACAAAATGTTTTCCTCAAGAGATTTCAATTGGAAGTCCCTATACTAAAATGTGTCAGCTCCTCTAATTCACCTAACACTATTACATACACACAATTCCCAAGATGCACTATTTTATGCATTCAACTCATAATGATTGTTGTTACAAAACTCATTAGTGGGCTTAACATCTTCTCAATTAACCGGCCTCGAGTACCTCTTGCTCAAGTGTAGTTGAAACATTAACCTTTGCAGGAACTATTTAATCATAGACTGAGCATTTTGACTTTGTAATCTTGGCTTGTAAAGTGAACACGAAATTACAATAGTTATTGTATTGTTATCTTGATTAGGACTTACCTATTATCTAAAACATTCAATTATAATGATTGTGAACCTAATTTAGTTTAACTTAGCATGATTTATTAGCTGAGACCCATCCTTTGGCTCAGCCTTTGTTTGTAGTCTTCTATTCTGCAAATATTTCACAGACAAAATGGCTCTTTTTGGTCAACATTCATTTGAAATTAAATCAGTCTAGTTTCTAGATTAAGATGATGTCCACTAAAATTTTGCATTTTAATAAAATATGTTCTTGGATAAAGAACCAAGAACCACTTAATATAATTAGATTTGTAATGTCAAGGGAATTAAAAAAAAGAAAAATATTTGCTGATATCTTCTATACTTTTACAGACCAACATGGAGAGATGCACTATGCATGCTAAGAAGTCAAGGTATGTCAAATATGTGAGGCAAGGAACACAGATGACAAGAAACATATTCTACTAAAATGTGCGTCATTCTAATCTGTTTATAAAGAATGTAATACATTAAGTAAAGATGTGTTAAATATGTGCATTTTAAACCATGGAATGTCGATGGTGAGAAACAGAGACCACAACATGTGCTACTATTTTAATCTGTCCAAAGTTTCTAAAAATAGCCATCACATTAGTACATTATCATGGGAAACAGTTCCGCTCAAGTCTCTTTGGGCTTTGATTTTGATGACTGGCAACTACACTAAATAAAAATAGTGTTGGGACACATTGGTGTTAAAATCGTCAGGGTGGATGCACCCTGTTGTCATATGCTCTTCATTGATATGATGCTTTCTAATGTGTAATTTGTTTCATTCCACACAAAGCTAGAAAAGAAAAATCCAAATTCACTGCTTTCTCTAGCTTAATCTTAATGTCATGCATTCTAGACTCTCTTTTTGAGTCCTCCTCGCTTTTCTTTTTGATTTATGCAAGTGTTGCTGCTATCTTTTAGACATTGCCAAGATGGCAGTAAACCCATTTTGTGCATATCCTGCAATCCATGAGATTGAATCTCTTTGGGGCATTTTGTCAAACAGTTCATGTGTCTTGTGCCAAGTTAAGGGCTCAAGAACAAGCTATGGACATCCATCAAAATATAATGGATCGGGTCAGCATTTAAGCAGAGGATCACCCCTACACTTTGTATTTTGTGCTTTACTGAGTAGTTTGGATTGATTGTGGGCCTGTACTTCCTCTTCCTCTTCTTTTATATATTCTCAATTTCCATTACCTAATTATTTAATAGTAATTGCTAGATGGAACAAGAATTAAAATACAATGAATCACATTATCAAATATGAACATTGATACTCATGAGACCACAAGTTGAATCAATCAATTGAAGTGACATATTTTGAGACTAATATCATATATGTCTGGTCAATGTAGAACTCTGTTATAGACTAAGTAGTAAATAACAAAAAATTAAGAGTCTTATAAATAACCAAAACAGGTTGGACCATACCTGACTAATGGATGGATCATACCTGGCTAATGTCCCATGTTTATGCAACTACAAAAATTGCTTCAAGGTATCAAAATGATACAGGGCAATGTTATATCACACCCAAAATATTATGGTTTGTGAAACATGCCCATGGGCATCCTAAATAATCCCTGAAGATCTACACTCTCCTTATCAAATTGTATGGCAACCTTAAGTTGAACATACCGATGTTGGCAGTTCCCTACAAATACTACATTGCCTTTCTTTGCTTAAGCTACAAGCGATATGAACTTCAATTAAATTTTCTGCTCTACATAAGTAATTTTGTAGTGACATAATGCATAGGATTGCTTTTTGCACTTAAATACCTTACTGATCCTATTGATGGCATGCATGCCAACTACAATTTGAAATATTTAACCTTTGAATTACCAATTCCTTGGCCTTTTTCTTATTGTCTCACTTTATTTAGAGATAATATTGTCAATTAGTTTACTATTGACTTTATTTTTGGATATGTCATGATGATTGCGCAATCCAGTTAGCTATTTTTTTCTTTTGATTTGCTCCTCTCTATGTTCACTATTAGCTCAATACATGCTTGGTCGAAGAAAAAAATTATGCTTGCCTTTCCTCATCTAGCTCATCTTGTGATCAATTTTAGAATCAGCTAGAAGAAAATCATTTCTTTACTAATTTAAAATCTGCTGCTCCATCCTTAATATTTGTTGTTTGGACTCAGTCCTAATTAAAACCCATGTTTCATTTGCCTTCTCTGCAAGGCCTAATACCTCTACACCAAGAATTCAATCAAGCCTACTTATTTTCCCATTCTTCTCTGCAGGGCCTAACACCTCTACACTGAGAATTGAATCAAGCACATTAATTTTTTCATTCTTCTGTGTAGCCAAGAATTTAATCAAGCCTACTTATTTTCCCATTCTTCTCTACAGGGCATAAAACCTCTACACTGAGAATTGAATCAAGCTCATTAATTTTTTCATTCTTCTGTGCAGCCAGTGTAAGGAGCATGTTGCCACCTCCAGATCCTGGCATTATTTAATTAATTTTTTAAAATCTTTATTGTAGATGTATCCAAATTTTCCAAAACTTACTAGTGGAATAAAATTAGATTTAAACACGAACAGTGTGTTGCATGCCCCTATGGATTTCTCCAAGTATTAGATAATGTAGTTTATGAATAAAGTTCAGATTTTAAAATATTTTATGGTGGCAAACTTGATTTTGGATTGATACGTTAGAATGCAATTTTGTGAAGTTTATAATGACCTACAATAATACTGTGGCAGATTAATGATATGAAATATATCTAGGAACATTTGTGAAATGGGGCATTTGTCTATGATTTTTTATTTCATCACACAAATTTTCCCTCATTGGCTTCTCATGTCATTGGGTTCCCCATTTCTCTTTAACCTCTTTCCCTTACACCATCACATCATCCACTTGTCTTAGCCTTGTACGCATCAGCTTAAGGAACTTTTCTCTTGGCTTTATATATTTCATTTTTTTCATCTGGCCATCAAATACATTTATGCCACTATCTTTAAGTGATTATGCTTTTTTGGGTCAGTCAATGCTCCAATTAATTTCTATTCTTTGCTCTATGTCCATTTATGTTTTTGAAATTTGACTCAAAACATGTATTTTTCTCTTAGCAAAATTTGATTGCTTCTCCTTCTCCCCCGTTTCTCCAAACAAATCAATATGCATTTTTAGAAGTTATACAGACTGTTGTTTTAACATGGTTAGAGTAATTACAATATACACGATTGACAATTTTTATGCAGTAAGTATAAAATATAGCTTGCATGTGCCAATATTTGGATTATGAATACTTTATTGCTAGTACAACTTGATCATAAATGGTTGAAACTCTAAAATTAGTCTCACGAATTCCTAGAGCATGTCTTACCCCTCATCAATGATATTAACAACATAAAGCCAGGTTGCAGCCTGTATGCTCATTAGAATTTGATAAAAGAGATTGCTTCTGTAAGGCATTTACATATGTTTTTGCAGTTGAAACTTTTCAACATTTTGTCTGCAGTATCAAACAGACCTACATGCATGCTTTCCATTGTTTAGGATTTCAAATTGATTTGTCCACGAATAAGAGGTGCATCAATGTAACAAATAATAAAGCCCTTTCTGTTTGGCCAACATTGAAGAAATGATGTTTATTGGCTTCTTATTTGTTGATAAAGGTGCTAGGTTTCAGAGGGAACCAGGAATTTTTTTAATTTGATAAGCATTTTTCATTAGCAATTGAACTTCTAATGGACATGTTGAAGTAGTGCTTTTTGGGGTATGCATATGAGATCTGTATTGCTGCACTTTTAAGTGAGTTTGGTGAGAACTTCAATGTACATTCTCTAGCATGATTGCTACTTTAACTATCAAGTGAGATCAAATTTTGGTATTTTGTTTCATATTAACAATCTCACTTTCTTTTTGTTGAGGATTGACGAGATCAACTGCCAGCCAACACCTCAAAAAGTATGTTTCAAGAAACTTATTAACAAAAAAAAGACAATTGTCATGTGATGGCAAAGCTAGTAAACTATTTTGTGTTTGCCAAGGTTTAAACTAGTACTTGAGGTTTAATTATTGGATATCTATTATATGGATTATATATTTTACATTGCATATATAAACTGTATTGCCCTGTTTGGGTGAAATATCTTATTTTGTGAATGACTGATTTAATATAGTAAATTGTCTCCTTATCTAGTTTTATTTTAAGCAAATCATGTATTTTGGTTTTGGTATTAATCATGTGATTGCTTTTCAACAAATGTTCCACTTACATGGAAAATGCTTACTATTATATCAATATGTAAAAATCAACTCACATGATAGTTCCAACCAGAAATTCATTTAGATGCCCAAATTGGAAATTCCATTTTCATGTTAGTTTCAAACTAGAACACATCCAAAAGCTTTGGTTTCGTGTAGCAAAGACTAGGTGCAACTATTTATGGGATGACTATAAGACAAGCTCAAGTTTCAACAATGAAAAAGAGTAGACATGGATATTACTCAAGAAAAAGAAACACACAAGCAATTAACCATAGCCTAAGTCTAAGATTGGGCATGCAGAAAACCTCAATCATGCCATACTCAAATAGTGAGGTGGCTCTAGAGAAAAAAAAGTGAGTATGACCATCCCATCATCATGACTCATTTTTTGTTGTTTTATGTCAGGTATAGTTTCTATGGTTGCAAAATTCTAGTTAGCAGTGCTCTTATATTTACACTTGAGTTAGAAAATTGAAATACAAAAATTCTAGTTAGCAGTGCTCCTATATTTACACTTGAGTCAGAAAATTGAAATACATAAATATTGTAATAGGTACACTGAAAAGCTTAACCCATCACTACTAATTATTTGTGATATAGGATATTTAGCATTCTCTACTGTATTCTATACTGCAATCTCAATGATAATATCAACCAAACACGGTAAGCATATGAATTTTATCTCTCATTTTTTATTAAATGTTTGTATTGGTTTTCCAAATTAGTAACAATATGCACTTTCTAAGAAGATGCACTTTTTATAGCAGAGAAATCTGCATCCAAAGAGCACAACATACCAGGGCATAAAGAAGAAACAATTCCCAATGCATTAAGAGCAATAGCAGGCGCTGTGTTTGCAAATAACTTTAAAAATAGAAAACATGTATATGCAGCTTTATATTTCAGTTTACATTGCCACCAAAACAAAACACTAAACTTTTCGAGTCCTGAACTATGTCTAAGATCACTTTATTGCTCTTAAGTAGATCAACGAAGGTTCAAGATCAAAGGAGTTCGCTTGTCTGGATTGGAACTCCGGATGGATGAAAATAAGTCTGTGTGGGGCTCAGAAAAATAGTTTCAGCCAGGATCCAGATGGTTGCTTGCAAATGGTATGGGCAGGACACTACCTTTGCTCAAGTATAAATTGCATAACACACAGAGCAAGAGCAAAAAAGGAGAATCTATCTGGAGTATATTTGCTACTTAGAGGACAAGGACACTACTAGAAATCCAGACGTTGTTTTTCCCAGGCGATTCCTCTGGAGAGGGTGATATTTTCCAAATTTTTGTTCTAAATATTCCTTTCAGTATGTATACTATCTGGTCTAAGCACCACCAGTTGGTTGAGTTCTCTCAAATACTAATTATTACTAATTAATTGAGGAATTAAATAGACACATTCTTATTATTTGTATATGTATAGCTTGAACAAGGACCGGCTTCTGTTAGTGCTACCTCCAATTACCTATTGCAATTTGTTTACTTGGTGTATGATAGCATTATAATAGCATTGCAATAAAGTTGAGGGGCACTGATACAAGTGTCATCTACAAATTGCTTGCTGCATGTTTGAACCTACCATTAACTAGTCAAAAAAGAAAGCATGTATGTCCAGCTTCACCAACACAATGTCCATGCTCTTGTTTACATATTTCAAAAAAAGAAAACATGTATATACGGCTTTATATTTCAGTTTACAATGCCAACAAAAGAAAACATCATACATTTTCAGGCTATGATACTTGTTTTACTTTTGACATTTTATAATATATGGCTTAAATTGTAATCTTATTCAGCTACATATTTACGTATACTCTATTGCCATCACCCATTAGCTTGACTTCTCAATCTTTTTTTCTTTCCTTTAACTTGTATCCCATGTAGGCATAAATCATGGTATTTTATTTCTCTTGTTTGAGAGTTCTTCTCATAACCTGAATCTTGTTCTTCATATTTATCAGTTTATCCATTTCTTTTACATCAAATTCTTTTGATTGCTGATCTAACTTGGAGAGAATGACCTTCTCAAAGGTATCTATCATGCCTATCATATCATTCAAATTTCATCTGGATTATGTGTCCTTTACCTTTGTATTTTTCATACCTTTGTATTTTTCATAGCACTGTAAAACACTGCTCTTCATGACTTACACTATTTTTGGTGTTCAAACCATTCTGACATGCCTTAATTTACATTGCAGATTCAAGAAGAAAGGGTTCTCTACTCATCTACAAATTCTCTACTATAGACTATTTTATCTGTAGAGACGGTTATTTGTATCCTTTTGAAATGGTTGTGTCAGGAAGTCTATGGGGCTGAAGGATTAAGATTTTATGTCCCAGAAGAGTAGTACATGGAAAAGAGCTCTGCTGCAGGCTTCACAACAGAGTGGGGACAAGTTATTTGAAAATAAACCCTTCAATTCATTCCTGCAGTCCATGATCTAGATGCTACGAATGATAAAAGACAATAGTAAAAACAAAAAAATAGTCATCAAAGACCAACTCCAAAATACTCATAGCACTGTTTTCCCTACACCCAGCCCTACTTAAGGTAGGGACTCCAGCTCACGCAGAGCGCTTGTTTTTATTAGTCCCTGCCTTTAAAGGTAGAGACTAATGTTTTCACATGACCAAAAAACTGTATTATTTTGTGCATCGGGAATAGAGCCAGCAATTATACATGGTTTTAACCAAAGTTTGATTTCATTTTTTTAATTTTTGCTAGTTTTTCTCTTTTTCTGATTGGCCCTCCTATTTTTGCCAGGGGTTTCCTGATTTTTCAATTAAAAATAAGACAAAATATTATTCTGACCAATGAGCAATAAGTAGGGGAAAAATATAAGCCAGTTCCTAATGTTGGTTTTAAGCAGATTTAAAAAACAAAAAAGGGCTATGAGGGTGCTTGATGGGTAAGTGGCATTCTGCAAATTAGTTCACGTGTCTTTGTTTTCACTTCCACATTTTGCATACATTCTCTCTGCTATCACATTTGGCATACATGCCTAAAGAACAGTTACCCTAATACAATGTTTGGTTATTTGAAGGCTACCGGAACAGATAGACCAGACATGAAGCAGTTTGAAATGGATGGAGGTGATTTTTGCAGTGATAATGGGAAGAGAAATCTATGGCATCATCAGGCTAATTTGTGCTTAGCTAATTCAATTAATACAGATTTAGTTAATTTGAATTTAGCCTATTCAAGTTCAATAGCAGAGAGCTTAAAGAAAAGACTCCTCAGTCCTAGTGTACTTCTATCCATTGGCTGGTCGGTTAAATAAGGGAGAATCAGGCAGACTAGAGGTTGACTACAATGCTGCCAGGTTTGAATTCGTGGAAGCATGAAGGAGAAGGGTTTCAGTACAAGATACTTTTCCAAAACCTTGTCCCCATGGCCCATCCTTTCTAGGAACAAAATTGCAGTAGACCTTTCCTCTTGGTACAGGTATGCACATGTCTTGATGACTTCTTTAGTATGCAGTATAAATTTGTTTCGAAATGTAAAAAATAATAGGAATTTAAAATTTGCTGTGAAATTTAAAACCCAAGCATAGATCTAAACAAGGGGAATTTTTCACATGTCAATGTTTATGACCATATAACATGAATATGAAAAATCGAATTCCTATTCAAAGGAAAAGTTATTAAATCAATTAGTTGGTTAATAGGAGTTGCACTCCCCTCCATGGAACTACCTTCTTGGAGTTGCTAACTCAATATCATATGGTCTGAAAACTAAAATTATTATCTTAAATGCCTTATTCTTGTTTGGGTACAATAAAAACTGAAAGTCATTAAAATATAAGTTTCTAATTGAAAGGCTTATCCATCCTTCTCAAATTCACAAGTTTGGTTATGAGTTTTCCCTAGTTGTCTTGTATTCCTGTATATGTGTATGATTAGTTACTTGGAATTGAATGCTTATATATTTCCATGGTATTGACTTGAAGAGTCTCTATTTGAGTATAGAACATGATATGTTTTTAAGTTTTTTCCATTACCCCTAAAAATAATGTTGTTGCAATGCAGACAGTGGTATTGAAGGTTGCCATGTCCTGTGAAGGTTGTGTTAGAGCTGTAAAGAGAGTACTCAGCAAAATGGAAGGTACTATCAACTGTCAAGACACTCTTGTTACTTTAATGTCTTTTTGACCATAAGTTTAGAATTGAATTTTTGGGACCAAATCATATTGACAAGTTGTGTTGGAGCTGTAAAGAGAGTACTCAGAAAAATGGAAGGTACTATCAACTGTCAAGACATTCTTGTTACTTTAATGTCTTTTTGACCATAAGTTTAGAATTGAATTTCTGGGACCAAATCATATTGTCAAGCCTAATTTCTTTCTTTGCATCCTGAACGTAAACTGTTCTCCATGATGGTGCTTCAATTTTCTCAATATGTTTATTTCATGATTACCATCTGCACTAGTTTCCTGATTTAGAAGTCTCTGTGCAAGATTTTCCCTGTGATACTCTACAAATATGTCTTTTTCAGAAATGTGGCCAAAAAGGCTCAAAGTCTTATCAAGTATGTCTTCAAACTCTTCCTCTTTCATGCCACTTGCTTTAAGAATATTATCACAAAGTGTGGCCAATAATTGGGCACAAGAGATTCTTGCAACTTTATTTCTACAAACCACTTCAAATGCTCCCTTAAGTGTCCTTTGGAAAAGCCCATCATTCATAAAATTCTCCTGGATACATTGCAAGTGCTTATCATGCAATACAATAAGTTTACCCACCATATGCATTTGTGCACTTACACCATCTGCATACCCAAGTAATGATGCCCCTTCCGCCACAACATGCTGCTTACTTTTGCACACCCTTAGACTCATGTCTAATGTCTTGGAGAGTTGGAATAGTTTACATTCTTCATACAGATGTCATGCATTGAAAAAGACATGCTAGAATTCTTGGATACAGATAAATTGTGGGTCTTGCCATGGTTGATTTCTAGCAAACCTCCTAGAATGAACAGGTAAAATGATAAAATGTCTCTTCAACACTCCCTGAACTCTTATGCAAGGAGTTAGCAGCACTTTTATATAAATCTTGAATCTCAATCCTAAATAAATTATTGGAATCTATTGTTATTATGTTGTGGTGATCAGGCTGTTGTTATTATGCTGTGCTGATCAGATCCAATACTAAACTTCAAACAAGATATTTTATATCTCTTAATGGAAGGTTTCTAACTTGTGTACCTTAATTCAGGCTATTGTTGAAGCAAAAAAGGCTAAATACAACACTTTGTTCTGACATTGGAGCTCTACAGGAGTTCTCAGAGGGTCTCCAGTGCCTGTGTCTATCCCAACACCTTTCTCTAGTGGCCGAGTCCTGTCAAGTTCCAATCATCTTCTAGTGGGTCTCTACTAGTGGGTCTCTAGCATCAAGCTCCAACTCTAGTGTCTATTCAAACACCCCATTGCAATTCTGCATACCTCAAGCCCAGGTCCTAGTAATTTTTCCTCTTGTTGTCCTCTTCTAGCCAGATTGTAATCATTGATCTCCAACATTTCCAAGGAATCTAATTCTCTTCCTTTTCTTTGTCTTTTACATTTAGTTAATTTCTATTTTAGTATCAAATTTTAATTGATAATTTGAATGTAAAGTGGTAGTTCCTATTGTATAATAGTTTGTATTTCAGGTTAGTTAAATTAAGTTGATACATTGAAAGATATTAACCCAAGTTAGTCTAAACACTTAGGACTTAATCTATGAGTTTTTCCCAAAATCACTTCAAATAAATGTTCCATAAACATCAGTAGAAAACATGATTGCTGACAAAACCCAACAAAAAAGACGGGGACCAGCATCACACCTCTAGCAATGTAACAAATTGAAGCAATGTCATTGGAGGGGTTGAAAATTCAAGCAGAAATGGCTGAAGAAGAAGCTCCCTACACTTTATCTCCAGTCTCATTTCCCAATCGGACCTTAGGCTAGCTCTTGGCTGCTATAGTAGACAACAATGATGGAGCCTCCAATGGTGTCATGGCCATGGCAATTTCTCTAGAAGAATGGGCAAGGATAGATGCAGGATTAAACCAAGAAGAAGAAGCAGCAGCTAAGGGAAAAAAGACAAGGGCAATTCTTGCTACTCACCGTGCCCATGAACACAAAAACAAAGAGCATGGTCACATGGGCAATGCTCTAACAATTGCATTGCTTGTGCAACTGAGAGACCCTTTGAGAAATTATGAAGCAGTTGGGTCTCCAATGATAGCACTTGTACAAGCAGAAAGAGTAAAGGTTCCTCCACCTTCCAAAATTTCTAGAAGTGTGCATGTGCCCATTAATGGAGAAGAAAAGGAGGATGAAGTAGATCAACGAAGGTTCAAGATCAAAGAAGTTCATTTGATGATTAGCTTATGGATGGAAGAATCACTTCATGGCTTCTTTTTGTTATCTGTAGCATGTTTCTGAAGAGGTTTAAGGGCCTCATTCTTAGTAGGCCAAATGTTATGCTAGTGAAAAACTCAAAGAAATACAGAATTTTGTTTGTGAAGAGGGTAACAACTACAACTGTGGATTTAGGACTGGCCACTATATATCTGAAGATGACCACACCACGAACTATTGATACAAACCACCCTGTAGGCCTAAATGAAATGATAAAGACAATAGCAAAAACCATAAAGTAGTCATCAAAAACCAACTCCAAAATACTCATAACACTATTTTCCCTACACCCAGACCTGCTTAAGGCAGGGACTCCAGCTCAAGCAAAGTGCTTGTTTTTATTTTTGTGAAAGCCGCCAAGAACAATGTTGCCGAGAATGCTAAAGATCTTGAGAGGCAGAGGTTGTGTAAGATGGATTTTAGCAAGAAAATAATTTCTCAGATGAGATCAAACCCTACTCACCTTTTGTGGCCTTCAAAATCCATAGTAAAAAGTGATGGAAGAGATATTGTGAAGAAAGGTCAGAGGAAAAGCAAATATCTATTTTCCTTCCCCTGCCTCGTAGCTCTTGTTTCTGGCGGTGAGATGGGAGAATTGTCTCACTTGGACACTAAAAATCCTATTCTTTATTTCAATTTTCCCCAGGTAGGTTCATGGTTCAATTCCCACAGCCTTCATTATTATTCTTTGAATTTTGTTTTGTTTGATTCGATGAAGATTGCCTGGCTTTAAGAAGTGTCTTATCTGAATTGTTTGTTTCAGAATGAGGCATTTGAATGAAGAGGAAAGAAAATTTGTGCGCTCAACAGCTTTAATTGTAGATTTTAAGTCCCAGATTTCAAAATGTTCCCTGTTGCTACTCCGAATGGGGTTTCTAGCTGGCCTCTGCAATCATTCCCGTGTGAGTGTTTTAAAATTCTTGAAATTCCTAGAGAATTTTGTTGATTAATTGAATAATTCATGTAAATATAGATCCTATGAAGATTGAAAGTTGAGCATTAAGTTTGAACAATGAAAATAGGAGATCCTCCAGAAAGTGAATATTGAAAATGGAGGTAGAGCAAAAATTGTGAAATTGTGACAATTTGGGCCAATGCAAAGAAAAAATCTTGTTTCTTTGTTAAATTTGTTAATTTTTTTGGTAATAGTTATTTGTGTAAATATGGCTCAAAATCTGGGAAAGATTTTGCTATATGTATACTATCTGTAAATACAGGAAACATAAGATTCAAATGTATTGATTTTGTAATTATGAGAATTTTTGCTAAACTTATTTTTATTGTATATGGTGCATGTAACTGAAACAAATATAGTTGAATGCGTAGTTTTTCCATTTTCTTAAAAAGAGTGTTTATTTGTTTGTTCTGGCTCACAATGCTTAGTTATAATAGAAAACCTTCCAAAAAGAGTTGAAGTTAGTACTGTTGTGTGAACACAAATGTAAATAAGATTTAGAAAATAATTCTATGTTATGCAAGTGTAAATAAAATCTGTTAAAAAAAATAGTCATGCAAACAAGAGGCTTAAACAATAAAGATTTTTCCAGATATATAAGTAACTGTGCATGAGGATTATACTCAAATCAAACTATGTTCTATATTTTGTTAGAACTTGTGTAAATTTATCTGCATCTGTAGAATCTAAAACATATAAAGTTTGAACTGTTTGTGAAAATTTTGCAAGGAGATGGCAACAAATGGTTAAGTTTTGGTTATATATGCTATTTTTGTAAGCATAGCCAAAAAAGATTAAGATTTGGACACAAATGTTTTAGTTTTTTCAATCAGCATGCAACATGTATCAGACTTGGGATAGCAATGGTAATCTCCTACCAATTTATTGCCAGACCACTACCCAAGAACATCATACGGTATTTGGTTCTAAATTCAGATAATCTGATTCTATCATTATTCCTTTCTTGATTTACTTTTGTGAATTGGTAAGACACAAAAATTGATGCGAAGTGTGTAGTAACTTTTGTTGCCCTTTGTTCCAGATCCAGTCTTGAGATTTCAGCTACTTGATATTGAAATGGCTAATGAAGAAGACAAAGGGATAGTGTCTCATCATCATCATCATCAGATTTATTGTTTGACAAGCTTATAGATATGGTATGTAGATGAATATTTTTGTAGATTACTTTAACAAAATAATTTTTCCTTTCTATGTGCATATTAGTTTTTAAAAGTTAATTGTGGCCTTGTTGGTATTTTAACAAGTATTGTGTTTCTTGCATTTGTATATAATACTACGTTGTTAGTTTATAGGCTGAGTGAATAGAATCAAATTACTGATTCAATAAATACTAAATAGTTATTCTCCTTGATTCCATTGGCAACCTGTCACAGTTGCAACCTTGAACATAGAAGGGTGTGAACGTTTAAATAACCTTCTTGATTCCATTGGCAACCTGTCACAACTGTAACACTTGAACATGGTAGGGTGTATAGATTTAAATAACCTCCCTCATTCCATTGGCAACCTGTCACAACTATAGCACTTGAACATAGAAATGTGTAAAGGTTTAAATAACCCCCTGATTCTATTGGCAACCTGTCACAGCTATAGCACTTGAACATAGAAGACTATAGAGGTTTAAATAACCTTCCTGATTCCATTGGCAACCTATCACATCTGCAACACTTGAAAATAGAAAGTTGCAGAGGTTTAAATAACCTCTCCAATTCCATTTTCAACCTCTCACAGCTGCAAGACTTGAATATAATAGGAAATTTTAAAGGTTTAAATAACCTCCTTGATTTTGTTGACAATCTATCACAACTGCAACACTTAAAAATAAAATATTGTCACAATTTGAATAATCTCCTTGATTTCATTAACCTTTCGTCCGCGGCTGCAACTTGTCAAAAAAGTGTACCTACTACAATAAACTGTTCCATCATAATTGAAACTATAACTGGTCTTTTTTTTCCTTAGCAGAAACCTACCCAGCCTGTTAGTCTTTCCCTCTATATAATGAGTTATATGCCATATGTTTACATATCCAAGGGGTTCAAATCTGTTGCATTACATTCCCTTTACTTCCATCTTCCATCTCCTAGGTTGACTCTTTGGGTGTGTGTTTTTCTGATTTGACCTTAACTTGAAACTTCTCTGCCATGGTCCTGACATGGTCATCCAAACTCTTAAAAGACCCACAATATCTTGATGCCAATGTTTACAACTTTTGATGATCAATGAGATTTACCTGGGTTTTACTCTAAGAATATATTATTCCCAACACAAAAATTTCTTTTCACCCTATATGCATCCACAACTCTTCTATTTGTTTTGGAACATTTTCAAATTCTTTTTATGGCATCTAGGTTTTCCATTTGTCTCTTTTTATTATTTTCAAACAAGGCTTCATTATGTACAGATGGTGCTGGATCCCAATTACTTAGTTTCTTGAATCTTGAACCTTTTTATGAATTTGGGTTTTAGAAGTTTCCATGTACACATGACATTGAACTCCCATTGGTGTCTCAAGTTCCCATATATTGAATCCCTATGTTTCTCAAATTCCCAAATCCTAAACTATACTTCATAATTATTCTTACTCATGGCGATGCAACCATGTTTCTTAGTTTTCCTAGATTCTCAAATTTCAAATAAGAGATTATACTTAAGTTTTGATATAGAGTTGGAACTTTCAAGTACAAAATAACATTGTATTCCTATAACTTAGTTTTCCAAAGTTTGACATCCTATGTTTAGGTTTACTTTGAAATTTGAATTTTCTATCACTTCTTTTTGAAACTTACAAATTTCCAATATGAACTTAATATATCATTGCAGGCTTTCTTCTAAATTCATTCATCAAGTTTTTTGTGCAAAATTCCTTTAGAAACTTGCATAATCTACAAGAAATTCATTTTAATGTTGCAACACTTTTCCTTCTTATTTGAATTCTCTAAAGATATGGTTTAATTTTGCAACCTATTAACTTTATTGGTAACTTTTTTGGGGGATTTTGCAGCTCTTCAGTTTGATTTATCATCATAAGCTACTACCCTTCCACAACCTTTGTGGCTTGCTAAAACCATTTTATAGATTTGTTTTTCCCAGTCAAATCCCTCTTTTTTAACAATCATGATATTTCCAAATTCCATAGTGATGATCAAAATGTAACTTTTTTTTCCTCTTCTTGATGATGGATCACAAAGTGTAATCCAAAAGGTTGGTTTTAAAAATCTTGATGAATAAGTTTTATTATTTTTGGACTTGGTATTGTGATGCCTTTATGTAATGTACTTAGATCTTCTATGAGGCCTAAGGTGTGACAAAAGCCCTTATATTAAAGTAATGCAAAGAAATTGAAAACACTTGTTCAAATAAATACAATTTTCACTATATTTTCTGTAACTAAAAGAAAATCATTCAGCATAGATATAAAATTGCTTCAGTGGAATGCAATATAGTTGTACACTTATTCATATACTTCCCTGCCCTATTTCAAAATAATGTAACCAACCCCACCTCCATACTCATATCCCTCTTTTCCTGTACCAGGGTTATGATTTCACAAGGATGGAAGGATGCAATTGTGGTTGAGGCAAACAATGCAAAGGGTGTCAGCTATGGTATACTATGTCACCTCACAACCATAAGAAAAACTCATCCCCACTAGCAATCCCTTTGGCTTGATATTGTAGGTGTTGTATTCAGAAAACTTATTCGCATGCCATTTCTTATGGACTATGGGAAAAAATTATGTTTAATATATTATGCAAGTAAAAATAGAGAATTCTTATTAGAAAATTCACAATGATAAATAAATTCCCAAAATTTATATAAGAAAATCTCAATACCAGAGTAATGGTAAGTCTACAAAGTAGGCTACCTATTAGCTACTTATTTTATAGCTTTTTTATTGAACAAGGTGAAGGTTATCATCTATTCCCTAGAATATTTTCTTAAACATATTTCCCACTGCTACATTTTGGCTTCTAGGTTCTATTCTATATGAGTTATGTATAACGTTGTACTTTGTAGTTAAGGTTGTTTTACTTGAATCCTAGTTGAATCATTTGTTTCTTAACATTGCATC
>VDFB02163049.1:0-49668 GCA_007258455.2 Sequoia sempervirens
TATTTATACATCATTGTAAGGCACTTTATAATATGCATTCAGTCACGATCAGCAAGTAAAGAAATTTCATGACTGCTCACCAGATGTTTGATTAAAACACCTCATTGTTGTAGCCAGGTTTGCTCATGTATTTTCTGTCATTGGTAAATGAATGATAAACACTTTGCACATTGAATCAGTCAGTTAGTTTCCCTTCTTGCATATTAGTTTCCACATGAACAGCAAAAACAAAACAAGCCATCATTTACCAAACATTAAAGGTAAGCAATAAACCGCCTAAAGGAACCCCTACTCATCTCAAGAGCAGCAATTTGTATCAGATTCAGCTGTGGTCACTTCAAGGCCAGAAAGCACCTTTAACAGCACCTTTGATAACATATAACGAAGCTCTCTCTTCAAACCAAACGAACAATCAGAAATTAGATTAGCGTATGAACAGCTTACACATCAGTTGTTGGTAAAAATCCCAAGGGAATAATACAGAAAAATTAGAGCAGATTTGGCCAGCTCATACCGCTGGTATCGTGAGCTAAGGGTCTTGCCACCAAGGTAATTGGTCTTTGTTACAGCCAATCAACTCCGGATCAAAAAATTTCAGTTGTGAGTCATGGATGATATAATATCTGCCTATGAAGAGTACCTTACACTTCCGCCTTACACCTCCGCAAGAGCTTAGGAATGACCTTCCTTTCTTCGGCAATTCAAAGGTAGCTATGATGGAACCATTGATTCAACAAACTATTTCTCTGAAGGAAAGAGGGGAATCCATTTCAAAGGGTTCCACATTTCAAAACAAAAAGAAGCAACACAATATATCTATAGGTGACATATCCCGAAGTCTCTATGATGAATCTTCCGCAATTATTGGTCAGCCTATAATTGATCCTAAGGAGAGCGAAAATCAGATTTGCATAGAGAAAAAGGTTGAGCACATGACACTTCATGATGACCTCAAGATTGAAGAAGAACACGTAGAGGGGTGTGAACAAGAGAAGAGGTATGATTTAGGAGATTATGTTTGGGTATCTAGCTTGCATCACGAGGTTCATAAGTCTGCTCTTTTAGAGAACCCATTGAAGGCTCAAATCAGATGTGGTATTGGGCACACACTTTGTGGATCAACCACTAGAGTTATACCTACACTTGTTATGGGAGACGTAAGTGATTCAGTTTGGGTTGAACATACATTATCCACCGTGGAGAAACATTTTTCAAGGTTTAATGTATATCAGTTTGATTTTAAAACAGCCTTTCATGGGAAACACAATGAGTTTACTTGTGCAGATCCGAACCATCAGCTCATAAGTTCATGGGATCTAGGCATTTCATCACAAAAATATGGTAGAGAGAAAGCGTATGATGATCTCTCTTTCGAACACAACGCTGTCCTTACCACAGAACCTAGAACATGCAAGGGAAATGTCATTGAGGTGACTAAATTTAAGAGTCACGTTCTTGAAGACAGGTCGGAAAATTTATGGTGTGAGGCTAATCTTTATCAAAGGCTTAAGGAGTCATATGATTGGAAGAATCAGTTGATAGTCACGAAAGATGAGGTTATGGCAGCTCTAATTCATTTTGACAACTCACACAAATTCGTTGAAGAATTCTTTTGGAAGGTACAGATTGAAAAGAGACAAAAGGGCATTGAAAGGGGATCCTCTCTTGCAGATTTACAAGTAATCAAAGAAGCCTTGAGAATAATGAGGTCAAATTACTCACAAGTGTTTGCGGATAGGGATCATGTCATCAAGTTGGTTGAAGATAAGGAAAAAGAGGCCGAGGAACTTAGTGAGTTTCATAGGGATTGCAATTTGGAGCCAAGCTACCCTTGGATACTTGTAGAAGAATGCATCAGAAATGGAATAATGCATAATGTCTTCAACACTTTCCCTATTGGAGAGGTTCGGATGAAGGTAGAGTTTGGAACCCATGTCAAAAATTTGAATTCTCGGATTTTGAGGATCAATCTCCACACACAGGTACAGATTGCAGCCACAGGATAACAGGTGTTGAAGGCAGCCTTCAGCAGGCTACACTTCAGGGATCAACAAGTAATGATGAGCATTCAGGATGGGAAGTAAGTATGCATGAAACTTATGAAAACATCACTGAAAATGACGAAGGATATGTGAATTTTATGAGTGTTAACAGCAATCTATTGTCTATGCATGGGTTTTATATTCACAAGGAGATAGATAAGTCTCAAGTGGGTGATTGTGTTAAGGAGGCTATTCATGTTGACCCTCATGATATCATAGACAAGAATGTGTTAGTGTGGATGGATCCAAGGTACACAAAAAGATTGACTTTTCAGAAAGGATTTGATAATTCGTGCTTTATGAAGATACTATCTTGGGTCATCTTGAACGACACTTCCTTAAGAGGACTATCAATCAAAACCTTGAGGATTCTTAATCTTAAACCTGCTGTTCATCATTCCTTTGTATTCAATGTTCATGAGTATCATATGCCTAGATTGCTAAGTTGGTATAATTTCATCAACTTGCAGCAACTAAGAGGATTTTCAGATTTGGTGCAAGGGGTCTTATATTACTCTTGGATGAATTGTGGTTGTTCTATACTGTTGTATACAGATTTATCAAACTTGGTGTTGAAGGGTACAGCTGGTTGCACGAATTTGTGTGCATTGGATTGTCACCCTAACTCTTGGAGGTTGAGTGTTGATAAGGGATCACCCAATTATGGCAGCCATGGCAATCCCGAGATGGTTATAGACTTAATTCTCAGATTTGTCAAAACTATCATCAGCTATTGTATCAGTCAAGAGGAATTGGGTGTGAGTATGATTGATGGTGATCATAGGACTTGGAGTCCAGGGACAGTTACTAAGGGTGAAAGGTGGATTCATAATTGGTTTGGCGAACAAATCTTCAGAGTTGACATCACTGTTCACTTTCCAAACATCATGGAGCATATAGAAGACAATAGTACTTCATGTTTGTACCATTGGGTTTTGAGTCACATCACGAGGATAGAGGGCTGTTCTACTTACTTCAGCAAGGAGTTTTCAGCCCTAGTTCATTGGGTTAGAATTCTCACCTTGGTGATAGATGTTGGTTTCATACTACTGATCACAGAGATTTCAGTTTGGTTCTTGAGGACAACAGCAGTTGGGATAGATAGAAGAAGTTGGGATTGCCACTTTGGTGTTGGAGGACAGATGGATGAAGAGTTTGTATCATCCTTTGACAATAGTGATACCCTTTGTTCTATCAGGGACATGATTCATAGGTTGCATGGTGTTCTGATATTTATTAGCAGTTTTGAGGGTTGGCATGTGCTTCTATGCAGCAACGTTGGGCATCTTCCACATCTACAGGAGACCACTTAGTGTGGAATGGATTGTTGATGACATCTATGCTACACCTTTGAGTTTGACACCTATTTCTCATGGAATGAAAACGAATTATTTGTTGACTGGTGACTTCCTATTCACAGATTCATCATGGTTTAGTGACTGCCCTAGTTGGATTCACGTTGCATTTTCTGACTTTTCGTGTTCTACACCAGCTATTCAGTTTCTTGGGAGTGTGTGGAGGCATGTTTACTTGACGGGCATTGAATACTTGATGGATTTCCTCAGTATGTATGGGTATGTTGCCACCTATGATTTCATTCTTGTTGCAGACATGAGTTACAACAGTGGTATTTGGTGGCCTAGTGAGTTGATCCATGTACACATGGGAGATTTGAGCACCAGGCTCCACTTCGGTACCTTGGGGATTGACACTGGTCAGTTTTATCAGAAGAAGGTGGGTTTCCCTAGGACTTGCACGTTGAATTTTGGTTTTGATCTAGCTTCTTCTCAAGAGGTGTTGACATTCATGATGATACCCTTCTTAATCCTGAAGAACCAGCTCTTCTAGTTGTGAGTTGTGAGCCCTCTTCTGATGACAGCACTAGATGGGATACGCATGACTATTTGGTATTCCATGGGCACAGGCAGGAGAGTTTCACTTTGGTTGCATTATGAGGTGTGCTCACCAGTTTTCTTTCAGTCCACCTGTACAGTATTGATGATGACATGGATGACACAGAGAGATGGGTTGAATAAGGGACGTGCTGATTCACTCTGGTATGGCATACTTCAGATTCCAGATGAAGAGTCCAAGTTTGATAGGACTCTCACTTTCATTTCCCTAGTTGGATGTTTCCAGCAACAGGAGTTTGAGACTCGGTTTGATTGGACTTTGGGGGTTATCAGAGTGGTGCAGCGGAAGTCGGTTGGTGTTGAGATTAATGGGCTTCCAGTTTGTTTATGGATTGTGTGTTTGCGTGAGGTTCATCACCGCAGTTCGGGGATGGCAGAGTTCACTGTTCAGCAGATGGTAGAGATCCTTGTGCACAATTTATATAAAGGTGAATTTCAGATTTGGGATCTAGGAGTTTACTTGTTGGGCAGTTGGCTTCACAGAATGGCAGGGCTTGACCATGTCAGGAGTTACAACTATATACAGGGGTTGCTGGTTAGAGTTCTTTCCAGGATCAATTGGGATCCAGGCGGTTGGTGGACAGGCACATATGGGTTGTCACTCAGATATCGGATGCTATGGCAGTGGGGCTGGTTTGTTGTTGCGGATTGCTTGAGGACAAGCAATATTCGGGAAGGGAGGACTGTAATGTCCCCAAAAATTGGACAAAATGACTCAATTATTTAATATTCCCTAACTCTTAAATTATTTTCAAAAGAGGGATATTAAATAATTGATAAATCAAGTTATTAAGTGACTTAGTAAAATATTTAAAATATTACCTTGTAAAAGTCACTTATATTTTGATTGGGGAAAAATTATAAAGTGTCTTATGAAATATTAATACCTTTCTAAAATATTCATTAAAGTGACTCATGAATTATTAAAATGTATAAAGTCACTTTATTGTTTTGTGAGCAAATTAAAAGAAAATTCGCCACTTTAGGGCATGGAGGAAAATACAAAAGGGAGGAAGGAATTCATTCGCACTTTTGAGAACATACTTTCTTATTCCCCGTGGAAGACCGGGTGACCCTTCTGGTTAGGGTTTGAGAATCTCTGCAGCTCCATTTCGAGTGTGGAATTATCACTCCTAGTGGGGGAATCATTACACCATTACAGCTTATTTTGTGAAGAATCCGAGCAAAGGAAGGAAAACACGTTTTATTTGAGTGTTCCTTTGAAGCATTACCAGCTGGAACGAGTTTTATTGAGGGTTAGAGGTGGCATACTGGATACCACTATTTGGACGCGGTTTAGGAGACGATTCATCAGAGCAAGGTCGTGTATAAGGGAGGCGCGACTCCTAATACCCTTAGCATAGCTAATAGAAGGCTGAAGTGGAGATGTTTGCACATAGAACCGAATCGGATGTGGAAAAAGGAAAAAACGTGGGTGTTAGAAGAGTTATCTGGCTGGCACTAGGGAAAACGTGGTTTCTAGAGCTGAATACGTGGGTCTAGAAGTGAATACGTGGGTCTGTGAAGTATTCTGGGCGCTGCTCTTCCAGTCGAGTTGGTGCTTGAGTCATTTCCTTCTATTGTTGGAACACAGGCAGTTTGCTGGGAGATTAAGGCATCATTCTTTGCTACTGTTGTTTGGGAAGAGTCATCACCAAAGACAACTAATCAGGTTCTCATTTAATGTTAAATTTTGTATTTGGAAGTGTATTCAATCATAGTCATCTTCATCTGTTGTAGTGACTGTCACAGCAGTGATGAGAATTGCATTTGGGTTTAACTGTTAATGAAATATAAACACTCACAGCAGAATAGTACACATTTAGTTAGTCACAACTACCTGTGTTTATAAATCATTGAATCTTGCATAATACTGATTTGAACAAGGAATATTTATACATCACTGTAAGGCACTTTATAATATGCATTCAGTCACGATCAGCAAGTAAAGAAATTTCATGACTGCTCACCAGATGTTTGATTAAAACACCTCATTGCTGTAGCTGGGTTTGCTCATGTATTTTCTGTCATTGGTAAATGAATGATAAACACTTTGCACATTGAATCAGTCAGTTAGTTTCCCTTCTTGCATATTAGTTTCCATATGAACAGCAAAAACAAAACAAGCCATCATTTACCAGCATCAAAGTGTGGCTAACAAACTGTCTAAAGGAATCCCTATGAGCTCAAGAGCAGAAAATTTATATCAGATTCAGCCAGGGTCACTTTAGTGGTGTCAGAGCACCTTTAACAGCACCTTTGACAACATATAACGAGCTTTTCAAACCAAACAACAATCAGAAATTAGATAAGCTTATGAACAGCTTACACATCGCTTGTTGGTAAAAATCCCAAGGAATAATACAGAAAAATTAGAGCAGATTTGGCCAGCTTCATTACACCCTCCAAGGAGGGCCGTACTTTTCTAAGTGCATTGGGAATTGTGCAAGTTGATATAAGTTGAAAATTGCTGCTGCTTGGTGTTTGGTTTTTGGGAGCCTACCTCCTAGGATACCTTTGCAAAAGACATCATTCAATTCGGAGGTGAAATAAGTGAGTTATGAATATTTTAATGATTTTCACAGTTGCTGGTTGACACTTTTAGTTTACTGTTTTTTTAATCAGACTTCAGAAGTTCTGAATTTTGATTCATTATCAGCAGTTAGTGAGTTAAATAATTGTAAGAGATCATCTATTACTCATGTGTTTGAAGATTATTGTAATTCTTATGTAATTTGCAGCTTATTTCTTAGTGTACAAACTGTAAACAGTAGTACTGTTCCAGTTTTATTTGCTGCAATTAATTTCTCTTCTTTTCACATAAGTACCTCTGGATGGTTTACCGTCAGTGTGGATAATTTGATTGTAACACTCATATACCCACTTTCATAGTGGTGAATCCCCACAATTCTGTGGATGCCCGCCACAGCGGATGAAATAGTTTGTAATAGCTCATGGCTGGTTATCCGCCTATCAATTTCTAGTTTTTTCAATTTAACACTCCGTCATATGTTAGCACCTCGCCCTCAGTGGGATCTTGAGTGCACATTCTTGACGTTGAGTAGTTTCTTTCAAGTACTTTCATTTAGCTCCTCCGCCATATGACAACAACTATCCCTCATTGGGATTGAGTGTGCATTCTTGGTGTGAGTTCTTTTCAAAGTTTGGTTTTCTATTTGGAGCTAACGCTAACCAAGTTGGCTAAGTGCTAGTTATGTTGTGTTAATTTATCGAAAAAAATTGGTTAGCATATTTCATTTGCAGCAATGGTGATTCATTCACTTATGTGCGCCAAAGTTGGACGTTTTTCCTGTAAGTGGCATTTTTCTGTTCTAAGTTGAATAAGTCTTGAAATGTTGGCTCAAAGAGGGTTGATTCACTCTTGTTTTGATGATTCAGAGTTTAGAAACCCGCCATGTAGCATTTTGAATAAGTCTGGACACTTTGTTGTCAATTTGCATGCCGTCAATGGTGGAATTTGTTGCATTTTCGAGCCTATATATAGACGCCCAACCATTCTTTGTTGTATCCCATTGTGCAATCTGAGTTTAGTGTTTTGTTGAGCTCCCATATCCATTCGATTATATATTGCTGGTATTTTCTTTATTGCTGAGTTTGAGAAATACAGTAAACTATTACCAACATTTGCTAGATTACTGTGATTATTCCTTTTTGAGCTGTGAGTGAGTTTAAAGTGAACCATAGTTGAGTAAGATTTAAGTAAAGAAATCCAATTTGTGAGAAGTGACTTAGGAGTTCACTATAGAGTGAATTAATTGAATTAAGAAGCCTTTTTCAGTTGGAATTCTGGAAGTTTATTTGAAGGAGTGTCTAGAAGAGCAGTTTTGGGAGGAGAAGCTTTAAAATTAGGCATGAATTACTCTTTTGTTGTAGCCTTTAATTGATGTGCTGTTTTCTTTTGGTCTTGTGATTGTTGTTTTCAAATAGCTCTAGAAGGATAGTACTATTTTGTTAAACATTCATAAGCAATGCATTGAAGGGGAAAATGTATAAGGGATTCTATGATAAGGGGATTATATGTCTATGAAGCTTAAGGGATTAGTTTACTTACCTTGCATTATAGGGAAATAATGGAAAAAGATTAAAAAGGAAGGGTTTTATATGCATTTTGAACGAATATTGCATTTCGTGTATGATCTTCGTATATGGAGAATACGTAGAAGTATTTATTACCTACTAGGATCAAAATGAAGACAAAACCGAGTATGGTCTTAAGCTTAAGTTATTAGGTTAACTGAGACAAGCTAAACACTCTTAGGATAAAGATTTCCTTATTAAGAGTTATGAAACAAGAAACTTGTACACTGATTCGTTTCTAAGTAGATAGTTTGTAGTAGGTAGTCTGGGATGACTGAATATCCATTGAAGGATATAGCCTATGCGTAGTGTAAGATAGGCTTAAGTCAAATCGGCCTTGAGTAGTGTATATGATAGATGACCTTCATTCGAAGTACTGAATGAGAATACTTTGGCCAAAGTATTGAAATGTACGACATCCACTTAGGTGTGAGATAGTTGAGACTACACTGTCAATTCATTGTGATCCTTGTACTAGTTCGAGATTGTGAAACAAGGTTCTAGTTGTGTAGGACACAACACTATGCTCAGTTGGTAATTGTTAAAGGATACCCTACCAATCTCTTTGACGAAGGGAGGGCCATCTATTAAATAATGGATGTGCGAGGGACTGCATTATTAAGTTTGTGGTTGGCGGAAAAGCGCCTGAGTGATGTTTCTCCTCCATAGCAAGCAGCCAATGTACCAAGATTTGAAAGGAAAGGAATTTGGACCGTCTTACTACTATTTGTGCAAAAGCTTACGAGCTATGTATGTAATTGTTTTACTTTTGTACTCTAATTTATATTTGCAATGAAAATGGAATTCATGTGGAAATATATTGTAACTTGTATGCATTTATTAATGAAGAAAGGAAAATTTTTATTGTATTTCCTTTGTTACTTGTTATCTTTATATGTTTGGAGTAAAATTGGAAAAAATTTAAGTTACGCAAGGATTAGGTCATTACATCATCAAGGAGTATAAAAATTGCTTCATCAAACATAACATGTTTAAGTACATAAGGATATCTATTAAAGACCAAGCATTCCCCAATTTAAAAAAAAAAAAAAGAACAGATCACACTCAAGGGAACAAGAGAGCTAAACAAAAAAAGAAAAAAAAGAATCAAAAAATGGTTATACACCAAGATGGGATGCTTCAATGATTCCATAGAATCATATGTGACTTTGTCAAATTCTCATACATGTGCAAAGTAAAACTGGGGCATAATAGGCTCAAAGATTTGTGTTATACTTGTTGTGACCTTTTCACACATCGCCCCATTCAAAATGGGGACCCCTAAATTTTCGCTCCATTCTGGTCTTTTGGCTTTGGTTTTGGTCTCTCTCTCTCTCTTTCTGCTCCTTTTCTGCTATCTGCTTTCCGGGGACTCTCCCGTGTGCAAACTTAAACGCAAAATTTGGCCAAGTTTGATATTAGGGTTTCACATCTTTAGGTTACTTTGGGATCAAATTGAGTTGGTTGGTTAGCTTTTGAGCCTAGCGCTGCTGTTAGACTGCTCCCATCAAGTGACCCCTAAATTTTCACTGAATTCTGCCAACTTTCTATTTTTAGTAAGTGTCAGTTTAGGGTTGATTTTCTCGGGATTTTCACATTTTGACAACTTCATTACATTCTGAACACTTCAAGTTCATTTCTGACAAAATTTGAGCAAAAACAGATGACTTGCTATTTTTCGCAGTCCAGCTTCTAGAGCAAATTTCAGGATCTACATGTTACATTTTCTGATGCATGTCCGAAGATTCTTTGTGGGTTTTTCGAGACCTTCACAGTGATATGACATGCAAGGCAGGACGACAACTTTTCAGCATCCAGCCTTCGGAGGCCAATATTAGGGTTTGCATGCAGATTTTCTCAGCGCATGTCGGCATATTCTTTCTAGGTTTTCCAAGAGCTTCGCAACAATGTAACATGCAAGTGGAACTGGTCACTTTTTTGAAACTTGCTATTTTTAGCCAGTGCTTGCATGTTGAAGATTTTTCTGGGTTTTTCTGGGTTTTTCAAGATTTTTCAGGCAATGTGACATGCAAAATCATTTGATGACCGATTGGTCGCTTTCTCAGCTACTTTCTATTTTTAGCAGGTACCACTTGGGCAGCTGCTCAGCATTTCAGAACCACTAACTGATCATCATGCAACTGAAACAAGGTCAAATGGAGCTCATTTGAAGAACATGCAAGAAAATTAGGGTTTCGAGCTTCAGGGCTAAAAATGAGGAATCAGACGACAAGGTGCCCAAAATTGAAGTATCCATCATGATCAGTATCCTTCAGGCAATCTGCTAGCCAAATTTGAAGGCAATCGGAGCACTTACTATTTTTAGTAAGGTGTTCTCGATGCGGGCTATAAATAGAAAGTCAACCTTGGGCGCCAGCGCAGATAGGCAAGTTTAGCAACAAGGAGCACGCTATCCAAATTTCAACTCGAACGGAGCTACGGAAGCCTTAGAATCAAGCACTTACTATAAATAGTAAGTCACTTCAGAAGCAGCTATAAATAGCAGGTCAACATCAAGTCTCAGCAGGTACAAGTCAAACACATGGTGAGGAGCACACCTTTCAAATTTCAAGACAAACAGAGTTGCAGAGAATGAAAAATTAGACACTATTTTTAGTAGGTTGGCACAGAGGAATTAGGGTTTCCTAAAATCAAGGGCGGAATAGGACAACCACTTTAGAAGCAGCATCCAACCACGATCTCCACATTTTTGGCATTCAACAGATGAAATTTGAAGACATTATAAGCAGTTGCTATTTTTAGTAAGTTGCTAAAATAGCAGGTACAGACAGGCATCAGGCATCAACAGCGCGAATCAGTTGAAATTCAGAACAGAGCAAAATCAAGCTTTATGGAGTCAAAGTTCAGTTGAAGGCGCAAAATTCAAGGAACTTTCTAAAAATAGAAACTCAGGGCAAATTAGGGTTAGCAGGAAGAAATCATCCTAAATCTGGCAAGAGGCATAAAATCCACCAGGTTTGATAAAATTTGGAGTCCGGCATCGAAATTCACCTTGAGAAGCTGAAAATGAATGGAAAATTGACTAAGTCTGGAAAATTGAAAGCTGGCCTAGGGAAATGCGCCTTACCTTGAAGAGGATGACTTGAAAATTTTACTAAGGCACACAAATTGAAAGCACCATAGGTGAAATGCGCCCCCAAACTGGAAGAAAGAGTTGAAGACATGAAAAATCCGCCTAAGGCATGGAACTAAAAGTTCATACATCCAAATGCGCCCAAGGTAAGTGGAAGCACACCCTCCAAAATGCGCCTGAGCTTGAAGAGTTTTGAAAGTTGGAAGTTGGCATAAGGGAATGCGCCCTTGAGGCCTGAGGAGTAAGTTGAAAAGTTCTAAGTGTTAAAATTGAAAGCACCATAGGTGAAATGCACCCCTCTTTGAAAGAATTTCAAATCTTGCCTAAGTGTCAAAAATGAAACTTATATGCCTCATATGCGCCATGGTTAGCAAGATGAACTTAAAATTTGCTAAGTGCCAAAACTGGATGCTCAACATGTCATATGCGCCTAGAGTGTTGGAGTATGAAAATTTGCTTAAGTGTTGGAATTGAAAGTAGCATGGGTCAAATGCGCCCCTCTTTAAGGGTGTTGGAAGTGAATTTTTTTCTAAGTGTTGAAAGTAGAGGTTCAACATGCCAAATGCGCCCATGGTGAAACTGGAAGCTCTATGGCCAAGATGCGCCCACCAAGTTGAAAGGAGAACATAAAATACTCTAAGGCGTGAAATTGAAAGTTGCCTATGTGATTTGCGCCTGGCTAGAAAAGGTGATCAAAAGTGTTAAGTCACCAAACTGAAAGCTCCCCAGGCTATTTGCGCCCCTGAGCATTGAAGAATAGAAATTCTCTAAGTGTCAAAAGATTAAAAGCTTAACCATTGATTTGCGCCCTTGAGCTTCGAGACTTAGAATTGACCAAGGCGTAGGGATTAAAATTAAAAGCTTGGCCTCTCATTTGCGCCCCACTCCAAATTGAAAGCTCAACATATGAAATGCGCCCCTCTTTGCAAAATCGCCCAGGACACAAATTAAGAGTTCAGCATGTGATTTGCGCCATTAAGCTTGAAGATTGAAAGTTTTCTAATATTTCAAATCTGGAAGTACAAGGTCTTGTATGCGCCTTGAGGAGGATGGGTTATTAAATTTCGCTAAGTGTTGAAACTTGAAGTGGAGAAGATGATATGCGCCATGGAGCTTGAAATTAGTCTAATTCGAAGTGAAAGCCACCCCTTTCATATGCGCCCCAAAATGAAACCTCAATATACTATATGCGCCTTGAAGGGGGAGATCAAAATTTACCTAATAAAAGCTCAACTATGATATACACCTAACTTTGAAGAGGAGCTTGAAAATTTTCTAGGGCATTCGAAATCTGAAACCTAACACACCCATATGCGCCTGGCTATGAAGAGATTAGAAAATGTTTCTAAGTCTGAAAAATGAAAGCTCCACATGTCTATTGCGCCCTTGAAAAGGAATATGTTGACTAAGGCGTTAAAAGTAAAAGCTTATGGTATAATATGCGCCCAACATGTTTGGAGAAGACATCAAAATTTTCCAAGTATATTAAATTCAAAGCATGAAGAGGAGTATGCGCCTAGGGTTGTGGAGGAAGTGTGAAATATTTTCTGAATCCTTCAACCACGCCTAAACTGGAAGATGGAAATTGAAAACATTTTTTTGAATATTGAAGTTATCTGGAAATTTTTCCAAGTGAGTGGGAGTGAGAAATACGCCTAACTTGGAGAAATGAAGAATACACTAAGTCATGAATATTTGACTTGACATTTTCTAAGACATGTACGCCCAAGAAAAGTTGAAATTGGAGATTTAATGAAAGCTCGACAAAATCGAAGTGTGGAGATGAATAAAATTAAAAGGCGTTGGAATAAATAATAAATTTTTCTAGGCGATTAAATTCGAAATTTGCCTAAGTCAGAGAAATTTAATTTAATTTAATTATTTTCCTAAGTATTAAATTTAAAATTCCCCTTTAAATTTAGACACATGAAATTTTAAAAACTCGGACAATTTTAATCGTGGGGAATTTATTTTTGGATTAATTATGGACGGAAAATAAATTACGCCTAGCCATTTTAAAGTGTTAACATCAAATTTTCACAGACGCTAGTGAAATAAATTAAAATGGCATTTGAATTAAATTTTAATAAATTAAATATGCCATGAGAGTATTTCAAATCGAAGTAAAATGATTTTTTCGAAATCACTGAAGGTAACTGGCAGTCGGGAAAAAAGTTTTAAATTTAAATCGATGAAAGAATCTCCCTAAATAGCAAATTGCTATGATGACTGTAAGACGACTGGAATATTCTCTTTCAAATTTAGCAAATGCGTAAGTCATGATGAAGAGAATTAATGGCGTCTGCTAAAATTAGCACCAGCTTTTGGTTATAAAAACTTCGGGGATTTTCATTTTCATCTCACAAAATTCGAAGCTGATATTTATGCTGAAGAGTTGAGAGTGATTGTTGAGTTGTGAGATTTAATATTTTCAAGATTGGGAGTTGCTGAAAGTGTGAGAGGTGTTGAATTTGATTTTTCAAGAAGCTTGAATTTCTCGAGGTTTGCGAAGTTGCTGAGATTCAAAGTTGCGAAGTTGCTGAGATTCGAAATAAAGTTTGAAGTATAAGCTGCCGAGGTTGAGCATTTTTTGTTTCTCCAAGTTGCTGAAGGTAAGTATTTAAAGTTGCTGAGATTTAATATTTTGTTGAAAGTTGAAGTGTTTTTCGAAGTTGAAAGTTGCTGAAAGCTGAAATCGTTTAATTATGTTGGAAGTCGAAATTGCTTGAGCTTGAAGATGTAAGTTTTCTGAAGTTGCTAAATGTTTAGAGTCAAATCAGATTTGAAACTGTTGACACCTTCGAAGTTGCTGATTTATAACTTTCGAAGTGCTGATTTGAAATTATCGAAATCTTCGAAGTTGCTGAGTTATAACTCTCGAAGTGCTGTTTTGAAATTGTTGAAATTTGCCAAAGCTTGAAGTATTTTCCGAGGTTGATGCTGGAGCTAATTTCTTTCGAAGAGTTGAAAATTCCTTTGGCTGCAAATTGTTGGAAGTTCGGAGTTTTATATTCTCAGAGTTTAAATCTATCGAAGTCTGAAGCCGGAGTTGTACTGCTGAAGCTATTGATTTAAATTTATTTTTGCAGCCAACTCCATTCGCCGGCCATCTCATGTGATATTTTTATTTTAAAAGTTTGAAGTCTAATGTTTGCTCCTCATTTTGCAGATGGCTAATGTTGCTGGAACAAGCAAAGCTGGAGCTAAGGCTGGGAATAACGAAGCTGTCAAAGAAAACGCCTCCAGGCAGGCGATCATCAAAAGTTTGAAGAAATCCTTCATTCCGGAGTCTAAGATCATATTGAAGTTTGGGAACTTGACGGACACCAACCTTGGGTCCTTCAACCTCGAAGCCTTCGTGCGAAGGATATATGGGCAGGGTGGCAATCTTCCAACAGAGGCATCACAGAATATTCTGAGGAGCGGATTATATGCAGCAGTCGGGTTCCAACCATCAGTTCGTTGTCCAGAGCGAATCTTGGAGTGCGCAAACTTTTACAACTCGGAAGATCGGACTATTGTTTCTTCGGATGGTATGATATTGGCCAACTTTGCACCTGACGCAATTGGCGAGGCATTTGGAATCTTGGCTATAAGCAAGATGTTGTACAAATCCAAGGAAATGGCCGATAAGATGTATGCCACATCTTTCGAAAAGTGCATGAAGAGGATCAACACCACTTGGATGCAAAAGCCAAAGCCTCCTGCTGCAACACTGCCAAAGCAGATAATTTCAGAGGAACTGAAGCAGGAGTACTGTGATATAATTATGTTGCTCAGCAGGGTTAATGGCAGCCCGCAATCATATGTGTTCGAGCCATGGATGTTCTTCTACATTAGTGTGGTGCTCGAAGGAAAGGTGGAAGTAAATTGGGCTCAGATGATCAGCGATAACATCGACGAGCAGTTTCAGAACCTGAGGAGAACGAGAACATTCTACATGAGCTCGTATGTCATCTACATGCTTGCTCGGATGACAAAATATAGAGGGTTGGCATACCAAGAGCCGATTGGCTATGGTTTTAACCAGTTCAAAATTCATGAGTCTTGTAGACAGTTGCATCTCACACACACGGCTGACTTTGAGAGGGTAAATGACGCTTTCACCATGTATATCACAAGGACCCTTCAGCGGAGGTTGCAACAGAGAATATCTGAAGAGGCACAAATGTTAATAGAAGAGTATGGGTTTTGGTTCGTCCAATTCCCAAAATTCACCTACTTAAGGATGCCGGGGTACAATTCGTACGTCTATCGACTACCAAGGTACCCCACGAATAGAATGATAATGCTTCGGCTGTCTAGGCAACTAGTGGCCTATGACAAGATTATAAGAAGGAAGAAGAAGGGAGGTTTACACTTCCCCATTGTTTTGGGAAACTCACTTGAGGAGTGCCCTTCTCTATAGGCAGCCAAGGAGGCTGAGGATGAATTGCGGTTCTATCAATTGACTCTCCATACCAGCCGGCAAGATTTTGATCCTCGAGGAAAGATTGGAATAGTTTAGGGCGAGGAGTACAGACATAGAGCTCACTTGGAGGATTTTTGGGCGAATGCTGGAGACGAGGCTGAGATTAGAAAAAGAATGTTCTCCAGGCTACGTCTCAAATTAATCAGAGAATGTGAAATGGTCCCAGTGCCAGATCAAGTTGAAGAAGATACCAGGCTCATTCATCCAGATTATGAATCGATAAAGAACACGCCGATCCCACCGCCAAATTGGGCTGAACCGAGGATTACAGACTTAGACACCTTGTCTATCCCCGTCTTGACTTTTACAAGGGCTTGGGTAGAGGAGTGCGTTAACAGATTGAGGAGAAGGTTAGTTGCCCTCACATACGACCTCATGGGTGATAAAAGGCCACCGGTGTTGGCAAGAAGGAAGAAACAAATTGCTAGGGTTGTGGAGCCACCACAGCAGGAAGAGCTTGTTCAGCCGGAACCTCAGGGATCGGAGGACACATCATCTACTCAGTTGGTGACCCATTCCTCCAGCGTGCGCGAAGTCTCACTGTTTGCAGATCAGAGGGCTCGAAGGAATGAAGAGCCAGAGGTTGGAGAGGTTAACCAACCAATGCCGAGAGAGTTGGATACTCAGAGTGTCAATGATCCTGAGGGTGCCAATCAACCAGATGAAGGGGAGGAAACAAAAGAAGACACTCACTTTGACCATGTTTTCGAGGAAGAAGATGTTATAGAATCAAGAGTTGGAGCTCATGAGGAGAGGAGTCAGCATATGGAGATAGATGAGCCTCAACAAAATACTGCTCGAGAGGAGGTTCGTGAAGTGGAGGCAACTAAAGAGCAGCCCCTTATTATTTACGACATTCAGCGCAATTGGCTCTCACATGCGATGAGGAGGGACCAGGACGATGATGTTGATCTAGCACTTGAAATGGAGGAGCTTCTAAATAGAACAAATAAGTCGCCTAAAAGGAAGAGAGCAAGGAGTATACGAGGATGGAGACTAATGAGGCCAGTTCACGCAGCCTCCATATTGCTGTCCCAAGGGAGGATCATGATTTAAGTGACGTAATGCCAGAAAATTACACCGTCACCACAATTGAATTGGGACGTCCCTCTAGAGTGCAAGTGGTGGAAGAAGCTGAAAACTCATTCCAAGTGTTGAAGGACAGACTGGTGAAGAAGGAAGGGAAGTATAAAAGATTGAAGAAGGAGCACAAGGCATTGGTCGAATATGTGCAACATCTAGCACATCCAGTTGCTCGGAAGAATCTAGTGGTAGAGCTTTTGCCTGAGCTACCGCAAGAGCCAATCAGCGGGATTGAGGAGATGAGGAGAGCTGTACGAGAGGGAGACAAGTGGATAAGCGGTGTCCGCACTGAGGCAGAGAAATTCATGACCGATCTTGTCTCGTCTTTTCAGAGTGCATCTGGTATTCTTTCACGCTTGGATGGTGTCGAGCAAGCTTGGGGAGACACCCATATTTTCCAAGACAAAACTATTCGTTGCCTTACCCCTAGTATCATGACACTAAAGATAACCATCCAATATAATTATAATTGCCAAAGGCAATATTATAATTATAATATTTGTAAATTAAAATTCAAATGTTATCACAATCATAATATTGACAATTTAAAATATATAAGAAATTCCCATTTAACATTATAATTATATTATAATTATACAACATGAAATAAAGCATTTAATATTATAATAATAAAGAAATAATAAATAATAATATCAAAAGGGAATGAATATAAAATAATTGAATAATTTACTTAGGCGATTACTCAAAACTCAAACTAAATAAATAAGTATAGCATCCGTGGAAGGGCAAAGTGCCCTTAAAAATATCGATCAATGCAAGGCACTTGCGGGTTAAAAATAAATAAATCAATAAATACATAATTTACACTTGACGAATTTTGTCATCCCTCGAGCAGATACGTTCAAAGCCAACAGAGCATAATGAAACTGATGAAAAGACACCTCCTTTTGCCCAGAAGCGTCTGGCTGAAAGTCGCGTTGCATCATACGTTAGAAATAGGGTCTTCAATGGTCGTCCACGGGGGCATCGAAGAGAGGAGAAAGGAAGCGAAGAAAGAAAAGAGCAATAGGAGAAGCATAGCGGCTCAGGTGAGAGTTTTCTCCACTTAGCACTTAAACATTCTAGCGTTCAAAATATTCATCTCTCAGCCATAAGTAGATACGTGTATTTTAAGAATTCCTGCCAGTTCATTTACTGCGTGTATAATGGAAGCACTTTAGGAACCGATCTGAATAGACTCCATACGATGAATGATCCCTCACTCCATCCCTCACTCCATCCTGCCAATACAAACCCGTTTTGTCAGTTCGGCTCAAACTGCAAACCCAACCCCTGAAACTGATCACGTCATTCAACCCCAGTGTATCTCCTTCATGTATTTCGTTTATTGCATGACATGCTTATACAATTCTGTCTGTGATTAAGGGGCATTCATATCTTTATTATTATTCAGTCTAATCGTCTTTAAATGGCAAATCTGTACACTATGATGAGAATAATTGATATATTATAAGAATACATAATTTTACATGATCAGACCCTTTATAATCATATAGATCAGGATTCCTTCATTATGGTTTTTTAGCTCATACCTGTTCACATGTAGGGAAAAATCAAAATATTGAAAAGACTAACATTATGTAGATATCTATGTTTAATTTAGAATTGAATATACGAACTAGTTATGCTTATCTGATTATTAGTACAAAGATTTCTTTAAATATTATCATGATTATAATTGTTATAGGAATAGATTATGGTTTCTTAAATATTATCATAATTATAATTGGTTTATGAAATGATTTGATAAGAATCAATAGTGAATGCAAATGTATTTGATTGTATGAATGTCTTCTATGTGTTTTAAACCTACTAAGGGGGAAGGGCCTGAGAAAAGTGGTGCCTAAAAACCCCACTTAACAATCCGCTGCGGCCATGGAGGGGCGGTAGGCCTAGGCCACTTATAAGCTCCGCTGGCTTCCCCCAGTGGGTCATGTGTCTTCCGTGGTTATGACGTGGGTAGAAAAAGTGGGTGCAAGGGTTGCCACTAAGCACACCACTCATCATATATCTTTATTATTTCTTATGACTGCGTTTATATTCTGGATATCTAGATCTTAATGCTAACAAAAATGTTGTTAATATGATGTATACAGGATTCAAATCTAAGGATTATTGAGATAGGAGAAAATTCATTTGATAGAAGAACCCATAAACATAATCAACAAGCAAATTCTAGGACAGGTCCGGTAAGGGACATTCTGAGATGAGGAGAGCTGTACGAGAGGGAGACAAGTGGATAAGCGGTGTCCGCACTGAGGCAGAGAAATTCATGACCGATCTTGTCTCGTCTTTTCAGAGTGCATCTGGTATTCTTTCACGCTTGGATGGTGTCGAGCAAGCTTGGGGAGACACCCATATTTTCCAAGACAAAACTATTCGTTGCCTTGCTGTTTTGATGCGTGTGCCCACGCAAACGTTGGTGAATGAAGGAGTGATCCAAGCAGGCGACATATATGATTTTCGTGGGTGGCATTCAGCTGCATTCACTGGAAAGGGCTTCTTTGACACAACAGCTGTGGAGTCCTCCAAGATCAAGAAAGCGATGAGGAATATTCACGAGGGTATCCTCAACACATTGGATGCATTGTTCGCCAAGAGGCTGGCTCCTGAGAAGGTGGAGATTGACGAATTGAAGGCAAGGTTGCAACCTTTCTTCTCCGAGATGAAGATGTTCTCTCAATTGGACTTTGAAAACATTTCGACATTTTCAGCAATTATTCAGAGTACATAGGATTCTATTGAGGCTTGGGGAAAGTGTTGTGATAAACATGAGCAGATGGTGGCTATCCTGGAATATCAGCTTAATCTTACTCCAGCAATTTCTGAGGAGGAGGTTGATGAGGTGCTGGCCCGATTCGTAGCATACGCGGTCAGAGAGAAGAACAAGGGAATCCGAGTCATGGATGAGAATCTTCTAGAAGGGTAGTGGGCATTAATTGCTCATAGTGGTCAAGGAGGAATCTGCTATTTTTGGGATCATTTATGACACCACTCCACCTTCTGGCGGTTTTTAGGGCAAAACTTGTCTAGGGCTGAGGTGGCTCGATCTGGGCCCTCCATTGTAATTCGATCTGGACTGTCCGTTGGACTTGGCCAGCTATATAAGGGGGAGTCCCCCTCATTTGTAATCTAGTTAGAATCAGAAGTAGTCAGCAATTAGTGGATATTGGAGTAGAATAGAGAGTAGACATTTTGAGTTAGAGTAGTTTTCATTGCATTGTTGAAGAAGAAGGGGAATTCTCCCTTTGAGAATTTTTGTAAGAGATTGTCACGAAGGCTAATCATAATAAAAACATTTCATTGATGGTGAATTCAACCTTTGTTGTGAGTAATTTGTGAGGTTTCTTCTTCCTTTGACTTCAAGTAGGACTTAATTTTCATGCTAATAGTTAGATATGGATGCTTATGTTTGATGTAAGTGGGCTTCTTTGATCCATACCACTAACAATCTTGCTGATGGTAAGCTTGTCCTGCGTGGTCAACTGGAATACTTTATACTTAACTTCGATCAAGATTCATGTGTAGCTATGCATCATTGTGATGGCAATTGCATTATTGAATCGTGATTTGAACATCCTTTTTATCCTTTGAAGATTGCACTAACTTTGTCAAAGCTGTCCAACAGGAGGCTAGACAATGTTTGTTTGAAGTTCATTGAAATTAGGCATAACATCCCTTGCATTTAAGTTAGAATTTAGAATTTCGAAATCTTTGCAGCCATTCAATTCCGCATACTTTTGGTTAGCTTTAGGAAATTCGTACTTCAAGGCCAAATCATTCGCACAAAATCCCTTTCGAAGCATACATTTGTTGTTTACTACAAGTATCTTGAACAATTGTGTAAGTCCCCTCGTAAGAACACAGCAAAATCACATCGAGCCCACTGAGTCTATTCGCATTAAAGGAACCTTGGGGTTGAAAGCATGATCTTACTCGCAATCTTAGCATGCTAAATACTTTGTTCAAGAGAGGATAGGGTATCCGTTGGGAAACTTTATTCTGTGTTGGTGTGGTCGCAAAAACCACGTCAACAGTACTAACATTGGATGCCGAAGACCCTGAGGCTTGCATCCTTTTATTTCTGTTAGTTCCCATCCTGATTTCTCCAGCAAGGATCATGTCGTCCTCCAGACTGGTAGCCAATTGCTGGGCCGCTTCAACATTAACAAGATTTTCCCTACGTAAGTAGAAACTCACCTTGGGTAGTTGTGTGTTGATGAAGAAGCACTTTAGGTTATGATCCGTTGGTCTTGCATCATTTGGGATCTGCGTCACCAATTTATTGAATTTCACCACAAACTCGCACATAGGTGTTGACATGGTTTTGAGACCGCACCAACAGAATAAAGTCTCTAGCGGATGCCTATCCTCTCTTGAACAAAGTATTCAGCATGCTAAGATTGCGAGTAAGATCATGCTTTCAACTCCAAGGTTCCTTAAGTGCGAATAGGCTCAGTTGGCTCGATGTGATATTGCTGTGTATGTCAAGGGACTTACACAATTGTTCGACGGCTAACAACAAACAGTAGACTAAGGGCTTTCGAGTAATTCAAATGATTTGGCAGGTGAGCGCAAGTTTCCTAATTCTAACCAGAAATGAACTGAATTTAAAGGGGTGTAGGGCCTAAGAAGTTTATGTTCTATTCTAAATGCTGGATATGTGGAGCTTCATTTCGATAGACTTCAACCAGATTTCACCTAGCCTCCGTCGGACAGCCTTAGCAAAATCGGTGCAATCTTCAAAGGAAATAGCAAAGATGTTCAAATTATGACTTAACATGCATACACCATCACGGCGATATAAGCATATAAATCTGGCAGAAGTTAAACTCAAGATAATGTCGGTCGACGCAAGGCGAACTTATCATCAACAAGCAGCTAGTGGTATGGAATAAAGCGGCTATCTCAATAAAACACCACACACCAAAGTATGCTACTTGCATAATTTAATCTACTTGGATCTGAAAGGAAGAAGAAACCTTGCTAGCATTTCATGACAAGACGAATTCCATCATCAATGAAAAGATCTATTATCATAGAATGTGTTACACAACAATCTCCTCAAAAGTTTTCAAAGGAAAACTTTCTTTCTTCCTCAAATGATGCAAAATGCTCTACAATGCTACACTATCTAGCTCTAATGCTCTCTCAATGTCTACTCTGATTCTAACGCCTCTACTCTAATGTCTTACAAATGAAGGGGGACTCCCCATTTTATAGCTAGCCAAGTCCCAAAAGACGGCTAGGGTTACAATCAATAGAGTGGCCAGAATCGTGCCACCTCAGCCCTAAATAATATTGCCCTAAAAACCGCCACAGAAGAGAGTGGGGTAATAAATGCGCCATAATGTCCACCATCATCCTTCTAGAAGATTCCATTTGTAGACGCGTTCACACTGTTCTCGATCTTCTTTCTTGGCGTTGTTCTTTGATTTCTTCCACTTGAGGGTCTTCATCTTCGTCACTTTGAGTTATACTAAGTCTTAACACTTAGCCATTTTCTTGCAAATTTTCCTCCTTCGAGATTGAAACTCATCTTCATCGTGCTTCCACTTCCAGACATCGTGCTCAGGCTTCAACGTTCCTCCTGCAAAACAAGCAAGGAGAGAAGCATCAGATCATTTCATAATATAAATTCAACTTACTTACCTGATTCTAGCACTTTGATCTTCAAGGGCTCATCGTTTTCACTAGCCAACTTTTGCCTTCTTCATGATTCCTCATGCCTTAGCCAAATTTTAATCCATCTTCTTCAAAGGCGTATCATCTTCAACTGCATCTTCAAGAAATTCATTTCACCTGCTGGAGCTCGGACAACTTCGATTTTATTCACGAGGGATATAAGCAAATTTACCTAGGCAGTTTCTTTCAAGTTCATCGTCTGGAGAATTTCACCTTGAAATCACATTTTCCTCATTTTGCCTTAGAAAATTTTTGAGTTTCCCTTAGGAAAACTCATCAACCTAGTGCCCATTTAAAATCTTCATCCCAGAATCCTTGACAAGCTGTGGAAGACCCTAAAATCCATTCCTCATCGATAATCTTCAATACCCAGAAGAAAATTTTCTCCAGAACGCGCCGAACTCATGGGTGCACAACGAACGGGTTCATTTTATTTTCTTGAATTTTAAACCTTAGAAAATTATTCTTTCAACAATTTTGCCCTCGTTCTTCGATCCCCTCTGAGAATTTTGCTCTGACTTGGAAAATTTGTATCAATTCTGTGCAGCTGGCAATCACTGACTTCATCTCTGGCAACTCATCTCGTGCCTCAGGAAAATTCCATCACCTTTCCAGACTTAGGCATTTTTCTAAGGAAGAAAATATTTTGCCTTAGAAAAATTTTAAAGCATCTTGGAAATTTTGCCTTGGAAATTTTGTTTCATTCGCCAGTGGGGAAAATTTTATCAACTTCATTTTAGAAAAAAAATTTCATTCATAGAGGCGCCTGGCACATTTTATTTTCTAGCCACCACTTCGTATTTAACTTCACACTTGAAAGGCAATATTCCAACGTCTTAGAGAAAATTTAAAAAAAAAAAAAAAAAATCATCCCATACATACTTCTTCACCACGCCTTAGAAAATTTTAACACCTCACATGTCTTAGGAAATTTTCTAACACCTCCTCACTTTCATCACCCTTGGCGCCTAGCACATTTGGAAAGAATAACTCCAACGCCTTGGTAACTCCTTATTTTCACCACCTTTATTTTCAACGCCTTAACTCTTTTGTTTCACCATTCTCACCTTACATCTTGGCGCATTCAACACTTAGAAGGGGATGGGCGCATTCTAGGCATGTAGGAGGATGAAACTCCTTTGACTCTTTGACTTTCTTGCTAAACATGGGCGCATTTCTTATGTTGAAGAGGATGGGCGCATATTGCATGGGGTGGAGGATGAAAGTCTCTAACGCCTTCCTTTTTGACTTGTTGACTTCAAATGTGGGCGCATTTCAGCATGCATGGAGGATGAAACTCCCAACGTTTTTCTCAAGTGACTCCTCAACTTCCAACTTTTGTCCTCATGTGGCCCATTTTGGGCGCATTTTATACCTCATGCAGGATGAAAATGTTTGACTCCTTTGACTTTCCTCTTGGCTGATTCTTGCATGGGCGCATTTCACTAGTGGAGGAGGACGAGTTTCTTGCCTTAGAAAGTTTTTAGCATCTTGCTAGCATGTGGGCGCATTTAGCCTATGCTGAAGGATGAAACACTTTGACTACTTTGACCCTTTTGCTTGTTGGGCGCATTTGAGGTGTGGAGAAGGACGAATTTTACTTAGAAACTTTCACAACTTCCCTCCTTCTCCTTGGGCGCATTTTGCTAATGGTGTAGGATGAAGTTCGTTGACTTTCCTTGACTTTTTCTTCTTGTTAACTCCTTGGGCGCATTTTGCCAGTGGAGGTGGATGAGAGTTGAAGTATGGGCGCATTTAGGCAAGGGTGAAGGATAAACTTCATGCCTTAGAAAATTTTTCATGCTCCACCTCACCAACTTGGGCGCATTTTGACCCCTGAGCAGGACGAACTTGCATCACTTTGAATTTTTTTTTTTTTTTTCCAGCTGGGATGGGCGCATTTTGCCATAGCAACTGGATGAAGTTCGAGACTTAGACAAAATTTTATCATTTTTCGCCAGCTCACGTGCCCTGCTATTTATAGTAAGTCCTCTTGATTTTGCGCTTCTGAAGCTTGGATCAACTTGAAATTTTGAACATAGCATCCTCATAACCTCATTGTCCTGTCAACACCGCCATCTTTAGGTGACCTACTATTTTTGCTTTGTTTAGGGTGGCTTCTCGTAGTAAGTGCTCCGTTTGACTTAGATTTCACCTGACCATAAAATATAGCTTGAAGGATCTGCGTCCCAGCGATGGTTTACATGGGTTTGAAGATTTTGACTTTGATGCCTATTTTTGGAAATTTGGAAACTAAATTACCTTTACATGCGTATCAAAAGATCTCGGTTTCCCTTCGTTTCTGCGGCACTACGATCGGCTCGTGAATCTGAACTGCTGGGAGGCGGCTGCCGGGACACACCTGCTAAAAATAGCAAGTTCCTTACTGAGTGAGAATCCTCGTTTGCATATCACACCATCGCGAAGCTCTCGAAAAACCCATCAGGAATCACCTGACATGCAAAGAAAAGCTCGACATGCAAACCCTAAAAATAGCCTCGGAAGGTTGAATCCTGAAAGTGGTCATCTCGACTTGCATGCTACATCGTCGCGAAGGTCCCGAAAAACCCAGAAGGAATATCCGGACATGCAAAGAAAATCTCTGCATCTGGACCCTGAAATTTGTGCCGGAAGCCGGACTGCTAAAAATAGTAAGTTATCTGTTTTTGCTCAAATTTGGCATACCGGCGGTCGGTACACTCACGAATCTTGATGTGATGATCGAAATCTCGAAATAGCTGACAAATTGTCTGTAATTTCACACTTACTAAAAATAGTAAGTACCTCAGAATCTGATGAAAACTGGCTGGGAGCCTGCTGGAAACATGCTGACGAATATGTTAGTCTCAAATCTCAATGTATTCACCTCGTTTGACTTCAAATTGGCTGGAAAGACTCAAACCCTAATTTTCAGACTTGGCCAGAATTTTTGCGTTTTAAGCTCAACGGCAGAGGAATCCCGGGAAGTAGACCATAGAACAGAGACAGACGGAGAGAGAGACCAAAAACCAAAGCCAAAAGACCAAAATGGAGCAAAAATTAGGGGTCCCCATCTTGAATGGGGCGATGTGTGAAAAGATCCTATGATAGGCTGCGTGAGCTTCTTCGCATGAGTGGCGAGGGTGTGCCAATAGGCATGTGAATCTTCAGCGGGTTTAAATCTTTCTTTAAATTCGTCTGAAGAGTGGCCAGTGGTATGAAGGCATTAGGAAGGGTGAAGAACCATTCGGCTGGCACCCCTTGAAGGGATTCAATGAACAATCCTACAGAAACATCTTCATGTTCAATGCCGAGAACGCCACAAACAATGTAGAATGCGGATATGTGCTCATCGGGGTGTTGTTTGCCATCACCTTGAAACTTCGGGAGATGTTTCCTGGATACAAGCGGTAGTTCATGCAAAGGTGCAGCCAAACGGAGGGGACCGAAAGCATTCCCCCATGGTCCTGTAGGTGGTGCGGCCATGACTGGTTGCGCAATAGGTACCTAAACAGGACGTTTGCGGTAAACAGACCAAACACTTGGGAGAGGAGATCTTTGGCTACGTGGAGGGTAGCTTAGAGCACGTTGTAGTGGTGACCTTACTCGTGGAAGAGTAAATGGAAAGTTGCGTTGCAACAACTCCTCAAAAAGTGGATCTGCTACTCTTTGAGCCCTTAATCCTCGTGTATATGTCCGGTCCGCTAGAATGTAGATCTGAATACGATGGATGTTATAGAGTTAACAATATACAAAAGAACAGCAAGAAAGAGGAAACTTATCTACTTCAATCAAAAGCGTGAGGCTTAGATTGCGTATGTTCTTTCCCCAGCGGAGTCGCCAAAAAACTGTTGGGTGAAAATTATGTAATCAGCTTTCGATAGATTACACAACTTGGACTTCAGCCACAACTATGTGAGATGTAAATCTCTCCTCTCGGAAAGGGGAGGCGCCCTTCTTACTGCTAATAGAAGCGATAGTGAAACAAACAAGTAATTACAAAATGTACACAAAACTTACGAAGTGGGGGAGGGTGTGTTACATTCATCCTTCTCTCTTTTTTCAGAGAAGATGTTTACAATGCTTCACTGTTGGAAGTTCACGATTCTTAACAACTTTAAACAATCAACTAGCAGTAATACCAATACCTCTATCTTGTCAAAGCAAAGCGTAGAGATACAAGAAGTAATTAACAATAAACAAATAAAGTAAAAGGGAAAGCTCACGAAGGAAAAAAGTCATTCCGTAGCTTTTTCAATGGTGGATCTGTGAAAATGTATCGTTTGTCATGTTAGAAGCGCAAAGTCTTCTTAGATGCAGCAATTCCTCGAATAGCATGAACAATTACAAGCACAAAGTCTTGTAGATCATCCAACCAAATTATCAAAGAGCATGAACAATTGCAAGCACAAAGTCTTGTAGATCATTCAACAAAAGTATCCAAAGAACGTGAATAATTACAAGTGCAAAGTCTTGCGGTCATTTCAATAGAAGATAAACAAAACACAAATGCAAATCTAAATAATAGATGCAACACAAAGTTTACATAAATTACTTAGAGACCTTCAGATTCCATCACCTAATCACCACCAAATAAGATCAATTTGTAAGATTATCGAATCCAACACAAAGTCTGGCTTGCAATCTTCTTCTTTATTGATCGAATTTCATTCACAAAGCATGAACACAAAGTTTCACAATTATGATTCAAAAAGGGCAGCACTTGGTTGCAAAATACTAAAGGATAAACTTTACAATGGAAATCCCTCACATTATATAGAAAGAGGAATGAGGAAAATTAGGAATCTAATTGAGGAAATTAAGGAAAGTTGGGTGAGCGATTTTAGGAGATCTCACCTAACTTGGACCAAAGTCAAAGTGTAATTTGTTTTCAAAAGATTACATCTTCGAGCTTGGTGTAATTACAATTTACAAAAAGTCATTTGAAATGTTAGGAAATATTTACAAAATGCATAAAAGGGATGCACTGGAAATGTCTAACACTGGAGAATAGGAGGCTGCTTCATGTTTCTTTGCTTTAGTATGAAGTCTTCATACTTCTTCACGGTTTCTTACTGCGAACTTCTCATCTGGACCAACAGTGTAATCCACAATGGTGTGAATTCTCGTGATCAATCTCATGGCAGATGAGTGAACCTTCTTGCATCTGTCAAGATGCATTTTTAGTTATCCTATGTGAGCCTTGTATCACACATGACGTTCAGTGAGGCTTCTGAAAATTTTGAACTGTCAATCAATTTCATGATGGCTTCTTTGAAGATCTGAGATATTTCTGTGGCCAGCAGGAAGATACGATTCTCCTCAAGAAGTTGACTAGGAAACTCTTTGATACCTTTCTCAAGAATAACCACGATGTCCTTGACATCTTCACACTGGTGGAATCTTCCATAAGGGATCCGAGATTACTTGGAATTCAATGTTTCAAGGATTCTCTTACCTCAACGAACTTTTCTTTGTCAGGAATTACCCCAACTTCCACCAATTTACTGAGCTTTACCTGCTTCATCTCTGACCACGTCAGCATGCATTTTTCCATATCTCTGCGCTCTTGGGAAAGTACACCTTTTTCTTTATCAAGCTCTGTGGTGAGCTTGGCTAACAAGGTAGTTTTCTCATCTGCAGCAATTATGATCTGAGATCCATGTTCTATGATCTTCTCAACAAAATCATACAACACTCTGCCTTTGCAGGCGAACTTCTCAGCTTTCTTGACAGCTGGATCTTCAATACTTACCATTGTCAGCGGTTGTGCATTAGTTGGAGATCCTGCAAGTCTCTTTACAACAGTGGCATAATGCTCTGCCCTATGTTTATACATATTGCGAGCTTGCTCTACTTTATCCATTCTTCCAGCCAAGATATCCAATGTCACTTGCGCATTAGCCTTTGCACTTTCATTGGTAACCTTGCCAAGCTGGACTTTTGTCACCGTGTAGTCTTCCATTTGACATCACCTTCTTCATGCGGTGGTATGCCAATCTCTGCATACTTGTGGCTAGACTTATCAACGTTCAGCCTTGAGTATACTTTTGCCTTTTTCTTCCCTTTAGCCTTTGGAAGGACTATCTCTTCGAGGTCGAGCTCTTTCGGAGAGATCATTTGCTTCTTCCGCTTTGACACTTGAGATATTAGCCAAGGGGGAAGGAAGGAGGTGTGAACTTCTGGATTCACTGTCAATTCAGTTGTCATCGCCACTTCTGAAGTTATTGTCACATCTGAAGAAGTTACCATAGGTATCGTGACAATCGGAGAAGTGTCTGTCATCATCGCTCCTGTAGTTGACACATTGAGCTGATCACACATTGACTCATTCATGAAACAATTGAATTCATTTTCGGAAGTGATATCATACATTTAGTGAAGATAGGCTAGGAATGGATGATGGAGGGCCTGACAGTATATCAACCGTATGAATGCTTGTCACTGAGGGAGTATCAAGCGGTTGTGATGCTGCAGGGATAGTGGATATCTCAACTATAGGAATGCATGTGGTAGGAATAGGTGACGAAGGAACAGGAGGTGGAGGAGTTCTTGAATTTGGAGGGGTATGAGGAACATTGGAAATCATAGGCGATGACGTTCTAGGAATTTCCTCAACTTCATTCTCAGGAGGAGAAGTAGTTGTTTCTTGATCATGCCCGGGTTCCTGTTGATCACCCTCGTGTGCTTCTGATTCCGGTTCACCTTCAAAATCACCTTCAGATTCCTTTTCAGAGTCTTGCCCGCTTTCAAAAACCTCTTCTGCATCGGAGTCTACTTCTGCTGAGTCTTCATCTTCAGCAGATTGATCACTTGAAGTTCCTTCTTCATCGGAATCTATCTCCTCTGGAATAGACTTTTTACCTTTAGAGCGAGATTGATTAGATTCTGTAGTTTCTGTCTCTGGGATGAACTGGGTATCTTTCTTGCCAACAGTAAACTTGATCTTGGGACCTCTTCGTGAAGAAGTGGGAACAGCTGCCGATTTATTTTTCATGCAGAGTTTTTGCTGTTGGCGAGCTTCTGCTTCGGATTCTTCTCCTTCGAAATCAGTTATGAAACTTTTCATTTCATAACCATGCTTATGTAACCATTCTGCAGTGTTGGCTAGAATTGGCTTCAATCTCTCTCTCATGCTGGTAATTTCTTTTCTAGACCATTGAATTGCGGGCAACGGCCTTTTAGCAATTCCTTGCTCATCATAGACAGCATTCATGATATCACCAGGATCTGCAAAATCCTCTGGTAGGTCAGCAATATCAAGGTCTCTGATCTGCTGAACAATCAACCTGCAATAGTCCATTTTGCGAATGGCTTCTTCATCTCTGCAATAAGCCCAGATGTTTTCAAAACAATACTTGTGATGATGACCCTTTTGTAATCTTTTTCTAACATCTCGGTAATCAAAATCAAACCTATACCTGTAGGTGTTGATTGTCATGATTTGCATTTCAGCATAAACAGACTTAGCCTTTTGTGCAGTTGGGATAGTATATCTACCAATGGTCAGTGGGAACTTGAATCCACGCTTGTGGTTGCTGTTGTGACCTTTTCACACATCGCCCCATTCAAAATGGGGACCCCCTAAATTTTTTCTCCATTCAGGTCTTTTGGCTTTGCCTTTTGGTCTGTCTCTCTCAGTCTGTTCCTTCCATTTGCTAGTGTACTTACCATTTGACTTGGATTTGAATTATGACTAAGTCTGAAGGGTTTTTCAATGAATTAGGGTTTATAATTTTCAGACTACTTTGAGGTCAATTCAATTGGATAATCAACTTCTGAACTTAGCACTGCTGCTAAAACCCTCCAGGTGGACTCCCCCTGAATTTTCACTGAATTCTGTCAACTTTCTATTTTTAGTAAGTGTCAATTTAGGGTTTATTTTCTCCAGATTTTCACGTTCTGAGAATGAGACTACATTCTTAATACTTTGAACTCATCATTGGCCAAATTTGAGCAGAAACAGACGACTTGCTATTTTTAGCAGTACTGCCTTCGGAGGCAATTTCTAGGGTTTACATGTTGAATTTTCAGATGCAGGTCTGGATATTCTTTCTGGGTTTTCCAAGACCTTCGCAGTGATATGACATACAAAACAGGATAACAACTTTCAGCGTTCTGCCTTTGGAGGCAAATATTAGGGTATGCATGCAGATTTTCTCAGTGCATGTCGACATATTCTTTCTGGGTTTTTCAAGATCTTTCAGGCAATGTGACATGCAAAATCATCTGACAGCCAGTTGGTCACTTTTTCAGCTACTTGCTATTTTTAGCAGGTACTCTCTGGCAGCTGCCTGACACTTCAGAATAACGAACTGATCAACATGCAACAGAAACGAGGTCAAACAAAACTCATTTGAAGAACATGCAAGAAAATTAGGGTTTCAAGCTTCAGGGCTAAAAATGAGGAATCAGACAACAAAGTGCCCAAAACTGAAGTATCCACCATGATCAGCATCTTCCGAGGAGTTTGTTGACAAAATTCGAAGGCAATCGGAGCACTGACTATTTTTAGTAAGGCATTCCTGACACGGGCTATAAATAGAAAGTCAATCTCGGGCGCCAGCGCAGACAGGCAAGCTCACCAACAAAGAGCACGCTATTCAAATTTCAACTCGAACGGAGCTAAGGAAGTCTCAGAAGCAAGCACTGCTATAAATAGTAAGTCACTCCAAAGCAGCTATAAACAGCAGGTCAACATCAAGTCTCAGTATGAACAGGTCAAACAAGTGATGAGGACCCCTTGGCGCGAATTTCAAGACAAACGGAGTTGCAGAGAATGAAGAATCAGACACTTGCTATTTTTAGCAGGCATGGGCAGAGAAATTAGGGTTTCCTAAAATCAAGGGCAAAACAGGACAGTCATGCAAAAGCAGCATCTAGCTATGATCACCACACTTCAGGCAATCGGTACATGAAATTTGAAGACATTCTAAGCAATTGCTATTTTTAGCAGGTTGCTATAAATAGCAGGTACAGACAGGCATCAGGCCCCGATAGCACGATCACACCACGAAGTTCAAAACAGGGTGAAAATCAAGCTTTCTGGAGTTAAAAGTCAAGTCAGAGCACGAAATTCAAGGAACTTTCTAAAAATAGAAACCCAGGGCAAATTAGGGTTAGCAGGAGAAAATCACCCTAAATCTGGCAAAAGGCATGAAATCCACTGAGTTTGATAAAATTTGGAGTCCAGCATCGAAATTCACCTTGAAAAGTTGAAGATAGATGGAAAATTGACTAAATCTGGAAAATTGAAAGCTTGCCTAGGGAAATGTGCCTTACCTTGAAGAGGATGACTTGAAAATTTTACTAAGGCACACAAATTGAAAGTTCTATGTGTTAAATGCGCCCAAGAGGTGTTGGATGGATGAAAATTTTCTAAGTGCCAAAACTGGATGCTCAACATGTGATTTGCGCCTAGGAGGGGGGAAGATTTGAAAATTCTCTAAGTCACGAAATTGAAAATTGCCCCTGCCAAATGCGCTTGAGCTTGTGAAGGTGTAGGGAAAAGTTTCTACGGATGGGAATTGGAAGTAGCCTACATCATTTGCGCCTTGAAGAGAATATGAGTTTAAAAAGTTTCTAAGTGTCGAAACTGGAAGCTCCATGGGTCAAATGCGCTTGAGCTTGTGAAGGTGTAGGGAAAAGTTTCTAAGGATGGGAATTGGAAGTAGCCTACATCATTTGCGCCTTGAAGAGAAGATGAGTTTAAAAATATTTTAAGTGTTGACAAAAATGGAAGTAGGCCATGGTAAATGCACCCAGGAACTTAAATGAGGAGAAAAGACTTCAAATTTGGCTAAGTCTTCAAAACTAAAAGCTCCCCCTTGCATTTGCGCCTTGAGCTTAGAGGCTTAAAATTGACTAAGGCGTGAAAATTAGAAGTTGATACCTCCATTTGCGCCTTTGAGCTTAGAGTGTTAAAACTGAAAGCTTCCCCTACCATTTGCGCCCCAAACTCAAAGCTGACCCTTCCAAATGCGCCCAGGAGTAGAGAAGAGGAGAGAATGAAATTTTATCAAGTGTTAAAAATGGAACCTCAAACATGGATTTGCGCCTGGAGAAGAGAATTGTTTTAAATGCCTCCAATTGAAAGCTCAACCCATGACTTGTGCCCAACTTTAAAGGTGAAGGTAAAGTTTTTTGAGTATTTCGAAACTGGAAGTGTAAGGTCTTATTTGCGCCTTGACTCGTGGAATGGCTTGAAATGTTTCTAAGTCCGAAAATTGAAAGCTTTGCATGTGATATGCGCCTGGAGGAGGAAGTATTTAAAAATACTCTAAAGCACTTAAAATGGAAGCTCTCCCCTGCAAATGCGCCCACCTCAAGGAATTAATTAAATTAAAAGCAACACATTCTATTTGCGCCCAAGCTTGGCACATGATATGCGCCTTCAAGAAGAGTAAAGAGGACAAGCTAAAGTTTCCTAAATATTAAAATTTGAAGCTCAACTAAGATATGCGCCTGGAGAAGGAAAATACATGAAGTGCGCCCAAGAACTTTGGAGGTTGGAGAATTATGTAAGTGTTCAAAATCGAAAGTAAAGGGGTCTCAAGTGCACCCCCAATTGAAAGCTAACCTTTGCATATGCGCCAGGAAGAAATTGAGATCTAAAATCTTGACTAAGGCAAACATTAAAGGATGAAAGCCAGAGGGTTTATGTGCGCCTTAGTTAAAAAGCGTGATGAATAAATATTAAACATTGAAAAGTTAAATATCCCCCCCTTAATTGCGCCTAGACTGGAGATAAAATCGAAATGTGGAAAATAAATGAAAAATCAAGTATGCCTAAGTTTGATATTTGGCTTGGCAGTTAAAATTAAAAGGGCGTTGGAAATAAATTTTAAATTTGCTCTAGGCAAATAAAGTGAAATTCGCCCAACTTGGAAGAATTAATTAAAATTTAAAATTTAATTATTTTCCTAAGTTGAATTAAAAAATTCCCCTTTAAATTTTGACACATGAAGTTTTAAAATTTGGACGATTTCAAGTGAGGGGAATTTGTTTCGGAGTTATTATGGATGGAAAAAAAATTATGCCTAGCCATTTTTAAAGTGTGCTGACAAATAAATTAAATGGCATTTAAATTAAATTTTTATATTTTAAATATGCCATTTTAAAAAAAGCGGTGAGATTGTTTTAAATCGAAGTAAAATGATTTTTTTCTCGAAATCACTTCAATTAACTAGAAGTAATTGGCAGTCGGGAGGGAAAGTTCAAATTTAAAATGAGGAAAGAATCTCCCGGAATAGCAAATTGCTATGACGACTGTAAGACGGCTGGAATATTCTCTTTCAAATTTGGAAAATTGCTAAGTCATTAATGGCATTTGCTAAAATTAGCACCAGCTTTTGGTTATAAAACTTCGAGGATTTTCATGTTCATCTCACAAGATTCGAAGCTGAGATTTGTGCTGAGAATTATTCTGAGGTTTTCGTTGTGAGGCTGATATAATTTCTTTGGGAGCTGAAAGTTGAGAGTTGCTGAAGGAGTTGATTTATTTCTCTGAAGTCGAAGTTGCTTGTAGTTGCTGGAGTTGTTGAGATTTAAAAATCTTCCGAAGTTGCTGGGTGTTGAATTCGATTTTTCAAGAAGCTTGAATTTCTCGAGATTTAGAGTTGCTGAGATTTAAAAATCTTTGAAGTTGCGAAGTTGTTGAGATTCGAAACAAAGTTTGAAGTATAAGTTGCCGAGGTTGAGAATTTTATTTCTCCAAGTTGCTGAAGGTAAGTATTTAAAGTTGCTGAGATTTAATATTTTGCTGAATCTTGAAGTGGTTTTTCGAAGTTGAAAGTTGCTGAAGGCTGAAATCGTTTAATTATTTCATTGAATGCTGGAGGTCGAAATTGTTTGAGTTTGAAAGTCGATGAGATTTAAATTTACTGAAGTTCCTAAATGTTTAGAATCAAATCAGAAGTAGAGACTGTTGAAACCTTCGAAGTTGTTGATTTATAACTTTCGAAGTGCTGATTTGAGATTGTTGAAACTTGCTGATTTAAAACCTTCGAAGTTATTGATTTATAACTTTCGAAGTTGCTGATTTAAAATTGTTGAAAGTTGGCTAAACTTGAAGCATTTTCCGAAGTTGGGATTGCTCGAGTTAATTTCTTCCGAAGAGCTGAAAATTCTTTTGGCTGCAAAATTGTTGAAGTTTGAAATTTTATATTTCGAAGTCTAAAGTTATTGAGGTTTGAAGTTGAAGTTTACTGCTGAAGCTATTAATTTATATTTTTTTTTGCAGCCAACCCCATTCACCAGCCATTCTCGTGGTTTTATTTTAAAGTTTGAAGTGTAATGTTTGCTCCTCGTTTTGCAGATGGCTAATGTTGTTGGGACAAGCAAAGCTGGAGCTAAGGCTGAAAATAATGAAGTTGTCAAAGAAAATGCCTCTAGGCAAGCGATCATCAAAAGCTTGAAGAAATCTTTCATTCCGAAGTCTAAGATCGTGTCAAAGTTTGGGAATGTGACTGATACCAACCTTGGGTCTTAGAACCTCGAGGCCATCATGCGAAGATATATGGGCAGGGTGGCAATCTTCCGACGGAAGCATCACATAACATTCTGAGGAGTGGATTATACGCAACAGCCGGGTTCCAACCAGCAATTCGATGTCCAAAGCTAATTATGGAGTGCGCAAACTTCTACAATTCAGACCATTGGACGATTGTTTCTCCGGATGGCGTTTTGTTGGCTAACCTTGCACCTGATGCAATTGGCGAGGCATTCGGGATTCTGCCCACAGATAAAATGCTGTACAAATCCAAGGAAAAATATGATAAGATGTATGCCACATCTTTCGAGAAATGCATGAAGAGAATCAACACCACCTGGATGAGAAAGCCAAAACCTCGTACCGCTAGGCTGACAAAGTAAATAATTTCAGAAGAGCTGAAATAGGAATACTGTGATATAATCATGTTGCTCAGTCGAGTTAATGGCAGCCCACAGTCATACGTGTTCGAACCATGGATGTTCTTTTACATCAGCGTGGTGCTCAAAGGGAAGGTGGAAGTAAATTGGGCTCAGATGATCAGCGACAACATTGATGAGCAGTTTCAGAATATAAGGAGAACGAAAACATTCTACATGAGTTCGTATGTCATCTACATGCTTGCTCGGATGACAAAATACAAGGGGTTGGCATACCAAGAGCCGATTGGGTGCGGTTTTAATCAGTTCAAGATTCATGAATCTTGTAGACAGTTGCATCTCACACGCACGGTTGACTTTGAGAGGGTAAATGATGCTTTCACAATGTATATCACAAGGACCCTTCAGCGGAGGTTGCAGCAAAGGATATCTGAAGAGGCGCAAATGTTAATAGAAGAGTATGGGTTTTGGTTCGTCCAATTCCCAAAGTTCACCTACTTGTTGTGACCTTTTCACACATCGCCCCATTTAAAATGGGGACCCCTAAATTTTTGCTCCATTTTTGGCCTTTTGGCTTTATTTTGCCTTTCGCTTTTTCTCTGGTATTCACTTTCCGATTCTTCCCGCTATGCAGTCGGGAACGCCGAAGATCTCGACCAAGTACTAAAAATACCAGGGTTTCACATCTTTAGGTCACTTTGGGGTCAAATTGAGTTGGTCAGCTTTTGAGCCTAGCACTGCTATTACAATGCTTCTAGCAAGTAACCCCTAAATTTTCACTGAATTTTGCCAACTTTCTATTTTTAGTAACTGTCGACTTGGGGTTGATTTTCTCGAGATTTTCACATTTTGACAACTTCATTACATTCGGAGCACTTCAAGTTCACCTCTGACAAAATTTGAGCAAGAACGTGGTATTTAATGTTATTTTAGCAGCCTAGCCTTATTGCAGGCCTGAGATTCTAAATACTTTCTGATGCATGTCCGGAGATTCCTTCTGGGTTTTTCGAGACCTTCGCAGCGATATGACATGCAAAACGAGACAACTTTCAGCATTCAGCCTTCAGTCGACATTAGGCCTGCGCTGGCATCTCTTAGCCATGCCCATATTCTTCGGTTTTCTCGTGCTATTTCCAAGAAATCCGCAACATGCAAATGAAACTGATCACTTTTCGGAAACTTACTATTTTTAGCCAGCACTTGCATGTTGAAGATTTTTCTGGGTTTTTCGAGATTTTTCGGGCAGTATGACATGCAAAATCATCCAGCAGCCGGTTGGCCACTTTTTCAGCCACTTTCTATTTTTAGCAGGTACCACTCAAGTAGTTGCTCAGCACTTCAGAACTACAAACTGGTCGCAAAGCAACAAAAACGAGGTCAAATGGAGCTCATTTGGGGAACATGCATAAAATTAGGGTTTCAAGCTTGAGAGCTAAAAATGAGGAGTCAAACCAAATAATCCAAAACCGGCATCCACCGGCCCGGTGCCTGTGGAGTCCGGCTGGCAGAATTTGAAGGCAATTGGAGAACTTGCTATTTTTAGTAAGTGTTCCAGACGCAGGCTATAAATAGAAAGTTGATCTCGGCGTCAGCATAGACGGGCAAATTCACCAGCAAGGAGCGCGCTGTCCAAATTTCAACTCAAACGGAGATAGGGAAGTCCCAGAAACGAGCACTTACTATAAAAAGTAAGTCACTTTACAAGTAGCTATAAATAGCAGGTCGACATCAGACCTCAGTAGGCATGAGTCAAACGTGATGAGGGATCCTTGGCGCGAATTTCAAGACAAACGGAGTTACAAAGAATGAAGAATCAAGCATTTGCTATTTTTAGTAGGCCAAGACAGAGAAATTAGGGTTTCCTAAAATCAAGGGCAGAACAGGATAGTCAAGCAAAAACAACATCCAGTTATGATCACCAAGCTTCAGGCATTCAACACATGAAATTTGGAAACTTTCTGAGAAATTTCTATTTTTAGCAAGTTGCTAAAAATAGCAGGTGCAGACAGGCGTTGGGCGTCAGCAGCACAAATCAGTTGGAATTCAGAACAGAGCGAAATTCGGGCTTTCCAAGGTCAAAAAAATCAGTTGACGGCGCAAAATTCAGAGAACTTTCTAAAAATAGAAAGTCAGGGCGAATTAGGGTTGACTAAGGAAAATCAACTTAAATCTGGCAGAGGGCATGAAATTCACTAAAACGGATAAAATTTGGAATCCAGCATGGAAATCCACCTTGAGAAGCTGAAGAGAGGCAAAAATTTCACTGTGTTGGAAATGAAAGTTGCACATGGTAAATGCGCCCCAAATTGGATGTCCAACCTATGATATGCGCCCTCAACTGGAAGCTCTATAGCTAAAATGCGCCTGAAGGTATTGAATGAGAATATGACTTGAAAGTTTCTAAGGCATCAAAAATGAAAGCTCAGCATGTCAAGTGCGCCTTGACTGGCAGGGAGCTTAGAAGAAAAGTTTTAAGTGTCGAAAGTAAGACTTGCAGGGGTCAAATGCGCCCTTGGTGTTGAAAATTTTCTAAGTATTCAAAATTGAAAGCTTGACCCCTCAAATGCGCCTGAGTCTGCAAAGATGTTGGAGTAAGAAAATTTGTCTAAGTGACAAAAATGGAAGCTCATGGGTCTAGATGCGCCCCTCTTTGAGGGCTTAGAAATTTCGCCTAAGTGTCAGAATTGAATGTTGGGGGTCCCATTTGGCGCCGGGCAATGAAGGTTAATGGATCGAATTTGACTAAGGTGTTCGAAATTTGAAAGTTAGATATTAAATGCCTAAACTCAAGGCCAAACTTATGATTTGCTTCTAGGCATTGTAAATTAAAAGCACCGTGCGGTATATGCTTCCACTCACCGAATTAAATTTCAGGAAATTGAAAGTTGCCAGTGTTAAATGCGCCCACTTCAAAGGGAGAACTAGAAATTCTAAGTATCAAAACTTGATGTTCACCTAGGGAAATGCGCCTGGCAAGGTAAAGATATTGGAGATTCGAAATTTTTGTAAGTATTGAAACTGGAAGTTGCCCACCTCATTTGTGCATGGTCATTTGCACCCCTCTTTGAAAAGAGAAATAAGAGCGTAGCTTGTCGTATGCGCTTGGATTGAAACTGGAGGGAGGACATGGGATTTGCGCCCACCAAGAAAGTGACTTGAGAATTTCGTCTAAGTGTCAAAAATGAAACCTCCACCAATGATATGCGCCTTGAGTTGGAAGATTTGAAAATCCGCCTAAGTGTTTGAAAGTTGAGAGCTCAACATTAGATTTGCGCCTCTAAGCTCACATGGTTATTTGCGCCCAAGGAGACTAAGAGTTGAAAAGTGGTTAAGTGTTGCGAAATGAGGGCTACTCCTTTAAAATGCACCCCTCTCTGGAGGTATTGAATGATGAAATTTTCCTAAAGAATTGAAAGCTGGAACTTCACACATGGATATGTGCCTAAGTGGAAATGAAAAAAAACGCCTAAGTATCTGGGAAATGGCTAAGGCGATCAAACTAGAAGCACCAGATGGTATATGCGCCCCTCTTTGAAGACTTAGAAGATCCGCCTAGGGCATTCAAATTAAAAGCTAAGTGCTTCATATGCGCTTGGCTTGAATGGAGGGATAAAATTTTCTAAAATGAAAGCTTGACATGAAATTTGCGCCTTGAAGTTGGATATGCCAAATGCGCCCATGATGAAGTTGGGAGGAGGGGGTTTCATTTGCCCCTGAGAAGAGGAGGGAGTTAACTACGCCTTGAACAATGAAGCAAAGTGTTGATTCAATGTTGAAAGTCAAAATTAAAAGGAGAAGGTATGATTTGCGCCCCACTCTGCCAAAACCTTGAAATATTGGATTTAAATATATACTAAATATCAATGTGAAATTCAAAGACGTTTGATTTCAAAAAAATTAAAATGCGGGGATAAAAGAAATCAAGGTGGCAATTAATTGTTAAATTTGCCCAAGACGGAGAAATTAATTAATTTAATTGATTTAATTATTTTCCTAAGTTTAAATTAAAATTCCCCCTTTAATTTTGACCCATGAAATTTGAAAAGATCGGACGATTTTGGATCGAGGGGAATTTATTTCGGAGTTAATTATGGATGGAAAATAAATTATGCCTAGCCGATTTAAAGTATTAACGTCGAATTTTTAAAAAGTGCGTTGGAGAAATAAATTAAAATGGCATTTAAATTAAATTTTAATAAATTAAATATGCCATTTTAAAAAGGCAGTTGAGGATTATTTCAAATCGGAGTAAAAACGATTTTTTCAAAATTACTGAAGATAACTGGCAGTCGGGAGGGAAGTTTTAAATTTGAATCAAGGAAAAGAATCTCCGTAAATAGCAAATTGTCGTAACTGCAAGAGGACTGGAATATTCCCTTTTAATTTTAGCAAATGCGTTAGTCATGATTAAAAGAATAAATGGCATCTGCTAAAATTAGCACCAACTTTTGGCTATAAAACTCTGAGGATTTTCATTCTCATCTCACAAGATTCGAAGCTAAGATTTATGCTGGTGAGTTGAGTTGTGAGATTTAATATTTTCAATTTGAGAGTTGCTGAAAGTGTGATGTAATAAATTCGATTTTTCAAGAGGATTGAAATCGTTGAAGTCGAAGTTGCTGAGAGGTTATTTCTTGAGTTGCTGAGATTCAGAGTTGCGAGGTTGCTGCGGTTTGAAATAAAGTTTGAAGTGTTAAGCGTTTTTATTTCTCCAAGTTGCTGAGGTAAGTATTCGAAGTTGCTGAGACTTTATATTTTGCTGAAAGTTGAAATGTTTTCCAAGTTGAAAGTTGAAAAGGCTGAAATCATTTAATTATGCTGGAGGTCGAAATTGTTTGAATTTGAAATTGCTTGAACTTGAAATTTTCTGAAGTTGCTAAATGTTGGAATCAAATCGGATTTAAAATTGTTGAAGCCTTCGAAGTTGCTGATTTATAACTTTTGAAGTGCTGATTTGAGATTGCTGAAACTTTTCAGAGTTGCTGATTTATAACTCTCGAAAAAGCTGATTGGAAATTATTAAAACTTGCTGATTTGAACTTGATGATTTGTAACTTCCAAGTTTGCTGATTTAAGATTGTTGAATTCTTCGAAGTTGCTAACGTATAACTTCCGAAGTTGTTAATTTAAACATTGCTGAAACTTAACACATTTTCCGAAGCTGAGATTGTTGGAGTTAATTTCTTACGGAGAGATGAAAATTTCTTTTGGCTGCAAGTTGTTGAAGTTCGAAATTTAAGTATGCCAAGGTTTGAAAACGAAGTTGGTTGCTGAAGCTATTAACTCACGTTTATTTTTGCAGCCAACTCCATTTGCCAGCCGCCTCACGTGATTTTTATTTTAAAAAGTTTGAAGTGTAATGTTTGCCTCTTGTTTTGCAGATGGCCGAAGGACGAAACGCTGATGTTGCCGGAACTAGCAAAGCTGGAGCAAAGGCTGGTAACAACGAAGCTGTCAAAGAAAACGCCTCCAGGCAGGTGATCATCAAAAGTTTGAAGAAGTCATTTATTCCGGAGTCAAAGATTGTTTCAAAGTTTGGGAACTTGACGGACACCAACCTTGGGCCTTTCAACCTCGAGGCGTTCATGCGCAAAATGTATGGTCAAGGTGGCAATCTTCCAACAGAAGCGTCGCACAATATTGTCAAGAGTGGGTTATATGCAGCAGCCGGATTTCAACCAGCAATTCGTTGTCTGGAGCTGATCTTGGAGTGTGCCAACTTTTACAACTCGGATGATCGGACTATCAATTCTCTGGATGGTATGATATTGGCCAACTTTGCTCAAGACGCAATTGGCGAAGCATTTGGGATTCTGGCTACAGACAATATGTTATATAAATCCAAAGAAAAGGCCGACAAGATGTATGCTACTTCTTTCGAGAAGTGCGTGAAGAGGATCAACACCACTTGGATGCGAAAGCCGAAGCCTCCTGCTGCCAGACTACCGAAACAGATAATTTCAGAAGAGCTGAAGCAGGAATATTGCGATATCATTATGCTGCTTAGCAGGGTTAATGGCAGCCCACAATCATTTGTGTTCGAGCCATGGATGTTCTTCTACATCAGCGTGGTGCTCGAAGGGAAGGAGCAAGTAAATTGGGCACAGATGATAAGTGACAATATTGATGAACAGTTCCGGGATCTGAAAAGAACGAGAACATTCTACATGAGCTCGTATGTTATTTACATGCTTGCTCGAATGACAAAGTATAGAGGGTTGGCGTATCAAGAACCAATTGGCTGTGGATACAATCAGTTCAAGATTCACGAGTCCTGCAGACAATTGCATCTCACGCACACAGCTGACTTCGAGAGAGTAAATGATGCTTTCACCATGTATATCACAAGGACCCTCCAGCAGAGGTTACAACAAAGGATATCTGAAGAGGCACAGATGTTGATAGAAGAATACGGGTTTTGGTTCATCCAATTCCCAAAGTTTACTCATGGGTGATAAAAGGCCACCAGTGTCGGTGAAGAGAAAGAAACAAATTGCCCAAGTCGTGGAGCCACCACAGCAAGAGGAACCCATTCAGCCGGAACCTCAAGGGTCGGAGGACACAACATCTACTCAGTTGGTAACTCATTCTTCCAGTGTGCATGAAGTTTCACTATTTGCAGATCAGAGGATTCGAAGAAATGAAGAGCCAGAGGTTGGGGAGGTTAACCAACCAATGCCGAGAGAGTTGGATACCCAGAGCGTCAATGATCCTGAAGGTGCCAATCAACTAGAGGAAGGAGAAGAGACAGAAATGGATACCCACTTCGATTTTTCCTTCGGAGAGGAAGACGTTGGAGCTCGTGAAGAGAGCGATCAAGACATTGAAATAATTGAGCCTCAGCAGAATGTTGCTCGGGAGGAGGTCCGTGAAGTGGAGGCAACTGAGGAACAACCCCTCATTATTTATGATATTCAACGCAATTGGCTTTCACAGGCAATTAGGAGAGACCAGGATGATGATGCGGACCTGGCAGTTGAGATGGAAGAGCTTCTAAACAGGACTAGCAAGTTGCCCAAAAGGAAAAGAGCAAGAAAGTACACAAGGATGGAAACTAATGAGGCAGGTTCACGTAGCCTTCACATTGCTGTTCCAAGAGAAGATTATAGTTTAAGTGATGCAATGCCGGAAAATTACACAATCACCACAATCGAATTAGGACGTCCTTCTGGAGTGCAAGTGGTGGAAGAGGCTGAAAGCTCATTGCAGGCATTGAAGGACAGGCTGGTGAAGAAGGAAGGAAAGTACAAAAGATTGAAAAGAGAGCACAAGGCTTTGGTCGAGTATGTGCAACATCTGGCACATCAGTTGCTCAGGAGAACCCAGTGGTAGAGCTTCCGCCTGAGCTACCACGAGAGCCACTCGGTGGGCTGGAGGAGATGAAGAGAGCTATACGAGAGGGAGACAAGTGGATAAGTGGTGTCCGTGCTGAAGCAGAAAAGTTCATGGCCGATCTTGTCTCATCATTTCAGAATGCATCTGGTATCCTCTCACGCCTAGGCGATGTCGAACAAGCTTGGGGGGACACCCATATTTTTCAGGATAAAACCATCCCTCGCCTTGCTGTTTTGATTGCATGTGCCCACGCAAACTTTGGTGAATGAAGGAGTGATCCAAGCAAGTGACAGGTATGATTTTCGTGGGTGGCATTCGGCGGCATTCACTGGAAAGAATTTCTTCAATACGGCAGTTGTTGAGTCCACCAGGGTCAAAAAGGCAATGAGGAATATTCATGAGAGTATCCTCAACACATTGGAGGCATTGTTCGCCAAGAGGATGGCTCCTGAAGAGGTTGAGATTGACAGATTGAAGGCAAGGTTGCAACCTTTCTTCTTCGAGATGAAGAGGTTCTCTCAGCTGGACTTTGAGAACATGACGGCATATTCAACGATCATTCAGAGTACGCAAGACTCTATGGAAGCTTGGGGAAGTCCTGTGACAAACATGAACAAATGGTGGCCATCCTGGAATATCAGCTAAATCTTACTCCATCAATTTCTGAGGAGGAGGTCGATGAGGTGCTGGCACGATTCGTAGCGTACGCGGTCAGAGAGAGGAGCAAAGGAATCCGAGTCATGGACGAGAATCTTCTAGAAGGGTAGTGGGCATTAATTGCTCATGGTAGTCAAGGAGGAATCTGCTATTTTTGGGAGCATTTATGACACCACTCCTCCACCTTCTGGCGATTTTTAGGGCAAACTTGTCTAGGGCTGAGGTGGCTCGATCTGAGCCCTCCGTTGTAATTCAATCTGGACCGTCCATTGGACTTGGCCAGCTATATAAGGGGGAGTCCCCCTCATTTGTAATCTAATAGTTAGAATCAGAGGATAGTCAGCATAGTGGATTTTGAAGCAGAATAGAGAGTAGATACTTTTGAGTTAGATTAGTTTTCATTGCATTGTTGAAGAAGGGGAATTCTCCCTTTGAGAATTTTGTAAGAGATTGTCACAAAAGGCAAATCATAATAAAGCATTTCATTGATGGTGAATTCGAACTTTGTTGTGAGTAGTTCGTGAGGTTTCTTCTTCCTTTGACTTCAACTAGGACTTAATTTCATGCTAGTAGTTAAATATGGATGCTTATGCTTGATGTAAGTGAGCTTCTTTTATCCATACCACTAACATTCTTACTGATGGTAAGACTTGTCTTGCGTGGTCAACTGGAACATTTCATACTTAACTTCAATCAAGATTCATGTGTAGTTATGCATCGTTGTGATGGTGGTTGCATTATTGAATCGTGATTTGAACATCCATTTTACCCCTTTGAAGATTGCACTTACTTTGTCGAGGTTGTCCAATTGGAGGCTAGACAATGTTTGTTAGAAGTTCATTGAAATCGAGCATAACACCCTTTGCATTTAGGTTAGGATTTAGAATTTAGAAATCTCTGCAGCCATTCAAATTCCGCATAATTTTGGTTAGTTTTAGGAAACCTGCACTCTAAAGCCAAATAATTCGCACAAAAATCCCTTTCAAAAGCATATATTGGTTGTTACTACACGCATTCTGAACAATTACGTAAGTCCCGTCGTGAGAACACAGCAAATACACATCAACCAAACAGGGTCCATTCGCATTGAAGGAACCTTGGAGTTGAAAGCGTGATCTCACTCGCAATCTTAGCACGCTGAATACTTTGTTCAAGAGAGAATAGGGTGTCCGTTTGGAAACTTTGTTTTGCTGATTGGTGCGGTCATAAAATCACATCAACACTACTTAAGGATGCCGGGGTACAGTTCGTACGTCTACCGACTACCAAGGTACCCCACGAACAAAATGATAATGCTTGAGCTGTCTAGACAACTGGTGGCCTATGACAAAATTATAAGGAGAAAGAAGAAGGGACGTTTACACTTTCCCATTGTTTTGGGAAACTCGCTAGAAGAGTGTCCTTTGCAGGCAGCCAAGGAGGCAGAGGATGAGTTGCAGTTCTATCAGCTAACTCTCCATACCAGTCGGCAGGATTTTGATCCTCGAGGAAAGATTGGAACAGTGCAGGGTGAGGAGTATAGGCATAGGGCTCACTTGGAAGATTTTTGGGCGAACGCTGGAGATGAAGCTGAGATTAGAAAAAGAATGTTCTCCAGGTTGCCTTTGAAATTAATCAGAGAATGTGAAGTGGTTCCAGTGCCGGATCAAGTTGAGGAAGATGCCAGGCTTATTCATCCAGATTATGAATCGATAAAGAACACGCCGATCCCACCACCAAATTGGGCTGAACCGAGGATTACGGACTTAGACACCTTGTCTATTCCCGTCTTGACTTTTACAAGGACTTGGGTAGAGGAGCGCGTTCACAGATTGAGGAGAAGGTCAGTTGCCCTCACGTACGACCTCATGGGTGATAGAAGGCCACCAGTGTTGGCAAAAAGGAAGAAGCAGATTGCCCAGGCTGTGGAGCCACCACAGCCAAAAGAACCTATTTAGCTGGAACCTCAGGGGTCGGAGGATACATCATCTACTCAGTTGTTGACCCATTCCTCCAACGTGCATGAAGTCTCACTATTTGCAGATCAGAGGGCTAGAATGAATGAGGAGCCGAAAGTCGGAGAGGTCAATCAGCCAATGCCAAGGGAAATGGACAGTCAGAGTGCTAATGCACTTGAAGGTGCCAATCAGCCAGATGAGGGGGAAGAAACAAAAACAGATACCCACTTTGATTATGCGCTTGAAACAACTTTCGAAGATGAAGACGTCATAGAGTCAAGGGTCAGAGCTCATGAGGAGAGTGATCAACACATAGAGATAGTTGAGCCTCAACAGAATACTGTTCGAGAGGAGGTTCGTGAAGTGGAGGCAACTGAAGAGCAGCCCCTTACTATTTACGACATTCAGCGTAATTGGCTCTCACATGCAATAAGGAGATATCAGGACGATGATGCTGACCTGGCAATTGAGATGGAGGAGCTTCTGAATAGAACAAGCAAGTCACCAAAAAGGAAGAGGGCAAGAAAGTATTCGAAAATGGAAACTAATCAGGCCGGTTCACGCACCTCCATATTGCCGTTCCAAGGGAAGATCATGACTTAAGTGACGCAATGCCAGAGAATTACACCGTCACCACAATTGATTTGGGACGTCCTTCTGGAGTGCAAGTGGTTGAAGAAGCTGAAAGCTTATTCCAAGCGTAGAAGGACAGACTGGTGAAAAAGGAGGGAAAATATAAGAGATTGAAGAAGGAGCACAGGGCATTGGTTGAATATGTGCAGCACCTAGCACGTCCGGGTGCTCAAGAGAACCCAGCGGTAGAACTTCTTCCGGAGCTGCCACGAGAACCAATTAGTGGGCTTGAAGAAGTAAAGAGGGCTGTCCGAGAGGGAGATAAATGGATAGGCAGTGTTCGCAGCGAAGCGGAGAAATTCATGGCCGACCTTGTCTCCTCTTTTCGGAGTGCATCTAGTATCCTCTCACGCTTAGATGGTGTTGAGCAAGCTTGGGGTGACACCCATATTTTCCAGGACAAGACTATTCCTCGCCTTGCTGTTCTGATGCATGTGCCCACGCATACTTTGGTAAATGAAGGAGTGATCTAGGCTAGGGACAAGTATGATTTCCTTGGATGGCATTCGACTGCATTCACTGGGAAGGGCTTCTTTGACATGGCAGTTGCAGAATCTTCCAAAATCAAAAAGGCGATGAGAAATATTCACGATGGCATCCTCAACACATTGGATGCATTATTCGCCAAGAGGCTAACTCATGAGGAGGTAGAGGTGGAAGGATTGAAGGCAAGGTTGTAGCCTTCTTCTCTGAGATGAGGACGTTTTCCCAGCTTGACTTTGAAAATATCTCCACGTTTTCAACAATTATTCAAAGCACATAGGACTCTATTGAGACTTGGAGAAAATCTTGTGATCGATGGGAGCAAATGGTGGGTATCCTTGAATATCAGCTCAATCTTACGCCGTCGATTTATGAGGAGGAAGTTGATTCAGTGCTGTCCCGATTCATAGCTTACACAGTCAGAGAAAAGAGCAATGGGAATGCGGTTATGGACGAGAATCTTCTAGAAGGATAGTGGGCATTAATTGCCCATGGTGGTCAAGGAGGAATCTGCTATTTTTGGGATCATTAATGACGCCACTCCTCCACCTTCTGGCGGTTTTTAGGGTTATTCTTATCTAGGGCTGAGGTGGCTCGATTTGAGCCCTCCATTGTAATTTAATTTGGACCGTCTGTTGAGATTGGCCAGCTATATAAAGGGGAGTCCCCTCATTTATACACTATTAGTTAGCAATCAGTTGATATCAGAGCAGAATAGAGAGTAGACATTTTTGGAGTTAGAATAGTTTTCATTGCATTGTTTGAAGGAGAAGGGGAATTCTCCCTTTGAGAATTTTTGTAAGAGATTGTCACGAAAGCTAATCATAATAAAAGCATTTCATTGATGGTGAATTCAACTTTGTTGTGACTAGTTTGTGAGGTTTCTTCTTCCTTTGACTTCAAGTAGGATTTAACTTTCGTGCAAATAGTTAGTTATGGGTGTTTATGTTTGACGTAAATGAGCTTCTTGAGTCCATACCACTAACAATCTTACTGATGGTAAGTTTGTCCTGCGTGGTCAATTGGAAAACTTTTATACTTAACTTCGGTCAAGATTCATGTGTAGCTATGCATCGTTGTGATGGTACTTGCATTATTGAATCGTGATTTGAACATCCTTTTTCTCCTTTGAAGATTGCACCAACCTTGTCGAAGCTGTCCAACAGGAGGCTAGACATCGTTTGGTTGAAGTTCATCAAAATTAAGCCTAACACCCTTTGCATTTAGGTTAGAATTTAGATTTTCGAAATCTCTGCAGCCATTCAATTCTGCATACTCTTGGTTAGTTTTAGGAAACTCGCACTTCAAGGCTAAATCATTCACACGAAAATTGCCTTCAAAGCATATATCTGCTGTTTACTGCAAGTATTCTTAACAATTGTGTAAGTCCCCTCGTAAGAACACAACAATTCACATCAACCAACTGAGGGTGTTCCAAGTATTTCGGAACCTTGGAGTTGAACGTGTGATCTATCTTGCAATCTTAGCACACGGAATACTTTGATCAAGAGAGAATGGAGTAGCCCTCGGACAACTTCGTTCTGCTGATTGGTGCGGTCACAAAAATCACATCAACAGTTGCTTCTTTGTTCTTCAGCACTAAAATCAACTGTCTGCATGTTTCCACGAGAACCCACTTATCCGAAGGATAACGTGGCAGCATGCAGGGACAGCCAGTGTAGCACCCTACTCTCAAGTAAGTAAAAGTTGGGAATTGAAGAAATAGGCATCCAACTTTACTTACCACCTTATAAGCTTCATCAGATACCCTCCTTCTTTCAAGAGCTGGATCAAAATTGAAAAGCAAAGGCGCAAAGAAAGCATCTGTGACCCGTCTGAAGTGATGAAAGCTTTCCTTCAGTTCCAATTGATAGAAAAATCTGTACACAGGTACCATCATCCGATTCCCTTTTGTAGATAGACCTGGGAATTGTCTCATTACAGCCGCCGATACACCGGTAAGAAGTCATATAGAATTTCAATGTGGAAGTGTTGATGGGTTTTGTGACCACCAAACCATGAGAACAAAATAGTTTGGGAATACTCAGTCCCTCTCTTGATCATGTTTGTGACCATACAAACCATGAGGGAACAAAATAGTTGACCTTCCTCTTCAGTCGACTCAGCTGGCTTACTCAATTTTGGGCTTTGGGGCATAACTGGAGAGATAAGTTGGATTATTTTTAATTAAGTCATGTTTAATGTTATATTTTAACATTGACCCCTTGGCCTAGCAACTTCACTTTAAGTTAAAGATGTTCTTTATGGTGGGCGCCTCATTTAAAGAATTAATTATATCTTTATTTAAAGATTTATTCCAAGCATAAGTTGGACGCCAACTTCAAGGAAGGAATAAAATTATAATTAAAAGTCAAAATTACAACTTTGAAGAAAGGGATGTGTTGATGCGGTTTTTGTGACCATACCAAACAGGCAGAACAAAATAGTTTGGGGCTACTCCGTTCTCTCTTGATCAAAGTATTCCATGCGCTAAGATTGCGAGAAAGTTCGCATGTTCAACTCCAAGGTTCCTTTAGTGCGAATAGACCCAGTTTGGTTGATGTGTATTGCTGTGTTCGTACGAGGGGACTTACACAATTGTTCAGATTTCTTGCAGTCAGCAGCTAATGTATGATATTGAAGGGGAATTCTTACGTGTATGATTTGGCAATGTGCTCTCTCTCCTAAAACTAATAAGAAAGTACGGAAAGTAAAAGGGGAAAGGGGGCCTAAGAAATTTATACTCTATTCTAAATGCAAGGTATGTGGGGCTTCGTCTCAATAAACTTCAACCGGATTTCACCTAGCCTTCGTCGGACAGCCTCAGCAAAATCGGTGCAATCTTCAAAGGGGATAGCGAAAGGTGTTCAAGTTATAGTTTAACATACGTACACCATCAGAACAACGCATATAAGTATGTAAGCCATAACCGAAGTTAAACACAAGATAATGTCCAGTTGACCACGCAATGCAGACTTATCATCAACAAGCCGCTAGTGGTATGGAATAAAGTGAAGCTATCTCAATAAAACACCACACACCGAAGTAAGCTACTTGCATGAATCTAATCTACTTGGATACGAAAGGAAGAAGAAACCTTGCTAGCATTTCATGACAAGACGAATTTCATCATCAATGAAAAGATCTATTATCATAAAATGTATTACACAACAATCTCCTCAAAAGTTTTCAAAAGGGAAAACTTGCTCTCTTCTCCAAATTATGCAAAAATGCTCTACACTACTACACTATCTAGCTCTAAGGCTAATGCTCTCTCAATGTCTACTCTGGTTCTGAATCCTAATTTAATTACAAATGAGGGGGACTCCCCTTTTATAGCTAGCCAAGTCCCAAAGGACGGCTAGGG
>VDFB02163050.1:0-18040 GCA_007258455.2 Sequoia sempervirens
GCCTTGTAAAAAATATGAGTTCTTTACGAAATGAATAAAAGCATCTAAAATGCTATTTTGCACATGTACTCAATTCTGTATTTCTTTTAAATCTGCAACTTCTGAATGGCACTCTGAAACCCTACTTTCTTTAAAATGCATAACTGTTGTTCGATGCATAATGATAATGATGTGAAACAACATTTGAACATGACACTGTAATTCCACTTAATGTTAAATCACAATCAGCCAACTCTTCCGACGAAGATAAGGAAAAATATGTAGCAGTTCCTACAGGCACCCATGCTGAGCTGATACAGAGGATAGATGGTGCATATACTCGGATGGTCAAGCAACAAGAATTACAAGAAGAAGAAGAAACAGATGAATCTAAGAATGATAGAGAGAATATTGTTGAGGATCTTCATTAGGCTAATATTTTTGGCAGAAATGGAAGTTTTATAGGAAGGAATTCCAAGCATTCATCTTTTAGAAGTGAACATAGAAATATTAGCAGAGATGGAAGTTCTATAGAAAGGAATTCAAAACATTCATCTTTTAGAAGTCTAAGTAGTATGAGACTCACTGAGGAAGATAATTTTCAGATTTTAGAAGTTTCCATGAACTTACATACCAATATGTAGAGTTCAATATTCAAGCTAGCTCCTCTCAACAGACAAGAACTTCCTGTGCTGATGTTTGGGTCCTTGGCTACAGGTGCAAGTGGCACCATCTTACCACTGTTTGGTCTTCTACTAGCAAATGTGATCAACAACTTCTATGAGACAAAATCTAAACTTAAGAAAGATAGTATTTTTTGGTCAGGGATGTTCTTGCTTTTAGCATTCGCAAGTTTTATCATCAATCCAATACAGATATGTTGCTTCACACACACGGGTAGCAAGCTTGTTGATCGTCTTCGCATAATGATTATTCAACATGTTATGCAATAGGAGATGGAATGGTTTGATAAGAATGAAACTTCTAGGTGAGATCTTATTCATGTTCAATGTAGGCAAGTGCTGGTTATAGAAGTAGGATATAATAACATAAATAAAATGTCAACAAATTTTTCATTCCCCTGCTTTCTATTGTGTTGGTAATGTGACTGGGAAGAGTACCTTAAGATGCAATGGTCAAAATGGGATTACCTACAGTCTAAGTAAACCTTGATGTGATTTTACAGTGTCTCGTTATTGAGGGAGGTTGCATTTATTTCAAGTATCCTTAGGTTATAAAATATTTCTACTAGTGGAAGCACTAAAATACATAGAATCTTATATTCAGTTTATTAAAAATAAATTGGGAGGTGAACACATACAGTAATAATTGAATAAAAGCAAGAAGTTTCAAAGCATAGAAGAGTAAATTCATATTTTACCTTCAAGGGTATGTCCAAGGACTTATAAGTAGAACTGTTCTGCACATTGGGCACTTATTACCTACATTTGCCAAGCTTACTATTAGGTGGGACAAATAAAACAATATAACCAGAACTGGAAAATGTGATTTATTGTAAGCCGAATCTTACCATGGTCCATGGATTGAAAGAGACAAGCACGACATAATGAATGTCCACATGGAGTGGTCACAGGATCATAAAGCATCTTGAGACACAAAGTACAGTCAAAATCATCAGTTCGCTGCAATTTGGCTCGTCTAGTTCTATCACTAGAATTCTCTGGTCCCAACACAAATTGTTTGTCGAAATCATAAAGAGCTTCCTGCATAGGAATGTTGTAGCAAATCCCAGAAAGGTTAAATGATAGAAATTGTCAAGTGTAAGATTATTAGAAAAAAAGCAGCTGAAAAATAGTAAACTTAAATATCATTCAGTTTACTAATTAATAGCAATGAAGACATAAATCCTTTATGAAACATGGTTTTTTTATCTCTTGTTAAAGAAATTGAAATACCTGGAAGGATCAACCTGAAGCCCAGATAGAAATGCTTCCCTGGCATCACTATATCGTTCTAACTGCAATGAATAGCTTATTAGATTGGATAGAGATTGGAGAAAGAGAAATGAAAACAGGTCGCATTGATCAGTTAGTCACATTTTGACAAAAATGTGACTAAGGTCATCCATTTTCATCCATTATTTTCAAAAATCTGAATGTAATCAGCTAAATTTTGTAGCACATGCATTTTGTAAAGCAAAGCATGCTAAGATGTTGGAAGAAATCATTTATATGGTGAGGCTATCCTTAACAATAACCAGATATGATATCCAGAGGTATGTTGCTATTTTATGATTCAGAGGGTTAATGCATACAACTGATAATGAAAACTCATAAGAGATACTTGATATTAATCCAATCTCTCTCTAAGTTACAATTACTGAAGAAGATAGTCAGGTAAAGAACTAAAACATGCAATGTTGCTACTAACATATATGTTAATGCATATCTATTGCACCAAATTAGTAATATTTAAATGGAATCGAACAATAGTAACCCAGATTGCGCACACCCATAATAGAATCAGAAATCATGTAGTTTTGGGTGCAAACTTGACCAATTTGGTGTAGGTGCACCCAAGCATGATCATGCCTCAATAAGGAAAATTTTGAATTTTGATTTTGTAAAGTTGTTCTTATGTTGTAATAAGGCCTATATGGCTACATTTAGCATGTACAAGGTCCTATTTAGTCATTTTGGAGTCATTAGTTATTATATGTAAAAATTGTAAAATTTGACAAAATGTTGTCAAAGCAACATTGCAAAAATGCAAAAAGATGTAAAATGAAGGAAGGTGAAGAGTTAGGTAGTTGGAGAGGCATTTCTAGGTGTTGGTTTGGTTATTTAAAGCAATTAGAGGCTTCAAAAACTTTGAGGAAGGTTTGGGGATGATGTAGGAGTGTGGAAATTAATGAAAAATTTAGATTTTCTGTATTTTTTCCAGAAATTTTCTGCTTTCAGGCCATTGTACGGCCATATAATTGCAAGAAACCACTCCTCCTCCATTGAATGTGATATACCTATGAATATACTTTAATTTTCTTTTGGTTTCATGAAAATTATTTAGTTTTGTGAAAGTTATTTGGAAATTACTCCAAGTGGCTAAAAACCTGATCTAGGGTTGGCAGTGAGCAAATAAATTGCATATCTTTCATTTTAATAGATGGAAACTCTTGAATTTTGGTTTGTAATTCTGTTTTTATGTTTTCTTCAAGTTCAAAAAGTGGTAGATGTTGATGAAGAATATTAGGGCTGATTTCATGATGCCCTAGGTCTGAAAATTATGCAAAATTCTGGAAATTGACAGTGTACAGTCAATATTTTGTGTTTTGATGATGTAAAAGGTACTCTCCTTTGATGACATTGATTTGAAAGGTTGAATTGGTAAACCTTGAACCCTACCTAGATAGGAATGGGTGTATTAAAAGGATTTGTGTGCATTTATTTGCTGGTTTGTGCATGGCAGATTGTCAGTCTTATTTTGGAGTCAAATTTGAAGGTTCAGTGTAAGCGTGTGGTAAAATATCATGAATGCTGGTGGGGAATGGTCTAAGATGGTTGTGCAGACTTATTTTCATTTTTTTTTGGCATTAGGAAGGAGAAATGGGCTTCGAAATGTGAAGTTGTTTGTTGGAGGGGTCTAAATAGGCCTAATTTGCTAGTTTGGACAGACCACTTTTGAATGTTTTTATGTTTGGGTTGTATGAGTTGATGTAAGGGTTTGAATTAGTCAAGTTGATGTTGTTAAGGTGGTTTGTGGATACAAGTGGTTATGGTTCCTTGTTCTCAATTTGGGTGTTGTGAACCTAGTTGTTTTGTGAAGGAAAGTTGCCTCAAAAGAGAAGTTTTCTGATTTGTTGCCAAGAGCATAGTAAGTTGAGTTGCTTGATCCCCTGCATTGCATCACAATTTCTAAGACATAAATATTGATTTCCATCCTGAACAACTACATCAGCCTCAAGTCTTTGCACGATGTTCAGAAATAAATTTATTCATCTGAAGAAGCAAATCAATTACTTCAGCTGCGTATGTAACAGCTGAAGAAAAAAACATGCTTTGAAGTATAAATAATAATTAAAAGAATACAAATATGCAATTATAGAAGGAGAATTATTTTCCTAAGGAAATTCATCACATGATCTTCAATTCAGCACATATTAAACTTCAAAATAACAAAGTTTTATGGAAGAATTACTACACAAATTGAGAAATAATAACTCTTCAATAAAAAATAGTTAATGCAATTTTAGTATACTCAACTCCTTATGTGAGTAATAAAGATTATTTTGGATATGATATACTCAGAACTTGTGTAGTTCTGAGTGCAAGCTTAGGTGATTTCAAAGGAGTAAATATTAACTGCCAACCAAAACAACTACATCAGCCTCAGATCATTGCATGATGTTCAGAAAAATAAATTTATTCTTTTGAATATGCAAATCAATTAATTCAGTTGGGTCTGTAGTTGTTGAAGATCAAAAATTGCTTTCAAGTATAAATAAATAATAAACCAAAAGAATATAAGTATGCAATTAGTTTAGGGGGGGAATTATTTACTTTAAGTAAACCATCAAATTATCTTGGATTTAGCACATACTAAACTTAGAAATTTCAATTAATAAGGTTTTATGGAAGCATTAGTGCACTTCAATGATTAACAGGTGACATTGTAGACAAACTGGAAAATTGACTCTTCATTGAAAAATAGTTAATGTAATTTTTGTAGGCTTAATTCTTTTTGTGAGCAATAAATTTTATTTTGGTCATACATGTGTATTCTAATATTGCGGAAGCTACATTCATATATTGTTCATAGGTGCGCACATTCAAACAGCTACATTCCATTTGCAGCAGCCTCAACATATGGATTACAAATACTCTAGCAAATGGGGATATCCTATTGCTACCACTCATAGGCATGTTATGCTTTTATGTTCTACTTGTCTCCATTCTATACCTGCTATATCTGTGAAATGGATTAAGTTTACCAACTTTTCAAACATTTGAGCACCTATTTGTCTATAACAATGAGTATATAAAACATTCCTTGGACTAGTTTTTGTCCATTGTATCCTACAAAAGAAGCTAAAATACCAACAATTGGACTTCATACAGTGAACTAGACAATTATGGTTTAAAAGAGTTACTTAAATTTGTTCTTCATAGATAAAGCTCTATGTTACTCATCCATCCCCTAGACAACCTAGGTCCCAGTCCGAGCCATCCCAGGTTCGGGGTTCGGATCCAGTCCCTTGTGGGTTAGGGTAAGGTCCGGCAAGGGGCACTGCCCCTTGACTCCACTAGGGGCATAGCCCCTAGAAACCCATGACGAGTGCTGCCCCTTGACCCCACTGGGGATGCTACCCCCAAACCCCCGTGAGGGGCTTTGCCCCCAAACTCCCATTAAATTCATTTAATTCACCAAGTACTCTCCAAGTCCAAGTTTTCAAGTTTTCCTACAAGTCTTCATCTATAATATCATCATCCAATTGGAAAATCTTCCCTGATGTTACTTGATGCTTACCAGCAAGGAGAAATGCAGCAATGTAGTTAATCTTAATATATATCATGACATTCGAATTTGACTAATTGACATTCTAATATTTTTTATTTTTATGGTGGTTTTGTTTATCATACAATATATGATGCTATGTGTGGCATTTTGAACTTAATTACTGTTGTAAATATGTATTTATTTCTGATTTTTATATTTTTTGTATGGACGAACCCAACCATAAATTTTTTTGACCGAACCCGTGAACCAAACCCTCAAACCCGAACTTGTAACTTAGAGAAAAAGCAATCTGAACAAAGTCTAAATAAACACAAAGGAACTTGCACATCTCAGAATTATTATGCATGTTAGGATGATCTTGTTAATATTTCCATGACATATCCATGCTAACTCAGAGAAGTTTACTTTTTGTTGCTGCTTTGGATCTTCTGATTTAGCCAACTATCCCCTGATAGTCCTTATAGCATGTGTGCTTAATCATCTAACTATAATGGATTTCTACATATTTCCCTAAATCCCAATCAAACTGCTTATACTCCCTTCTGGCTCTGCTAGGAAATCTCAACCATTTCACAATTATCTTCTTTGATGCACTAGAACCACAAAAAGAGCTAATTTGTTATTCTGTTCCAAACACTGATGCAAGCCTACCAAAGCTTCAATACTAATGTTCTAACTTCTACATATTCTAGTACAATTTCAAAAAATATGAAAACTACTAAATAACATAAGTCAAATACTTTGCATGTCCACTATAATGCTCTAAAGATTTTACAGTTATACACTAAGAAGCATAGATAGGAAAAACAATGATTGCCTCAGCAAAACATTGTGACAGAAAAATTGGCTACATTAAATCCAATCATTGATAACTTCATAAAGGATTGTAGTATTAACACATTTAATATGTAAATAATTCAGCAGGTTCAACATTACCAGCTTTAGTGCCATTGCTTTATGATAGTATGATTTTGGCAAAGGACTTTCACTTTTTAGCGCCTTCTCTGCATCTTTCAAGGCAAGCTGAACAACAAAAAAAGGGAAGATAATAGATGAGCCCCTGGCTAAAGTATAAAGATATCATGATATCAAAGTAAAAGTTAAGTCTAATGCATACCTTTGCATGTACTGTAGGGTCCATTCATGACAATGCTTGAATCTCTAACAATGTGGCAGGACGGTTCCTTAGTCGTTGACTATAACTGTCATAGAAACCACACCCATTTCAATTACTTAATGAATGCATAACTAATATTATCTCATTTCCCTCTAAAATGCTAATTGTTACGAATGCAGAAAGAGAAATCATTCAGAATTTTTTTAGCTTTCTTCTTACCAACAAAAAGCTACACTCCTATTGTTGAGAATTATAGGATCATTAGGTTGCAATCTGAGAGCTTTTGAATATAAACTAATTTCCTGCATAAGAAAACAATTGCATGAAGGAATATGTTAAAGAAAACAACCAAAGAAACAATGTGCATTTAACTCTATACTGTGGCTCAAAAATTCCAAAGCTTTCTTCATATGTGAAGAATTTCCCTTTCAATACATAGAGCATATGTAAAGAATGTTGAGGTTATAAAACTCAAATGCTATTCTATTCAATAAATCAAGAATTTTAATCACAAATCACAAATATCATAGCATGTTGGCCTGGTGTTACTGCAATAGCATATGAGGAAGAAATAAATATCCTACAATATTTGTATGATTGCATATGTGTAAAAAACCTAGGAATAACCACTGTTATGTAATATGTTAAGAAGACAGGACATCTGGAATGCTTCCATACAGGCTACAACTCATCCTAATGGAAATTGGCTCTTGTGAGAGTGATGCCATACACCAGCAATAAACGTATTCATAATTGCAAAAAGCAGCTTTACTGATACAGATCAATTTCCTAAGGAAAGGTTGTGGTTTAGCATTTAAGCTTGTTCCCTAGGCATGTGAAGAGTGAAATTGTATATGTCAAATTTCCTTTACTTGTGGAGAACACAGTACAAAAATTGGTCCTCTTGAAATTTTATAATTGAAAAAAGAATGCTCTTATAACTGTGGCACAACATCTTGCTGGATAAAATTAATTTTCAAATCATAGAAAAAATGGATTAGTTTTTAGGGAAATATATTTTCTCTTTTGAGTCTTTGTTAGCATAAATTATTATGTCATTTGTGGTCTACATCGATGACAAGGTCCCTCTCATATTGGCCCATGTTCCCCCTCCCTCCCACCACTATAACTATGGTGCAACATCTTGCTGGATAAAATTAATTTTCAAATCATAGAAAAAATGGATTATCTTTTTAAGGAAATACATTTTCTCTTTTGAGTCTTTGTTAGCATGAATTATTATGTCATTTGTGGTCTACATCAATGACAAGGTCCCTCTCATCTTGGCACATGTGGCTGCCCCCCTCACCCCCCACCTCATGCCCCCACCTCCCCCCCTTGGGTGCAACAGTAGCTTTTGATTTGATCTCTTCTGCTAGCATCTAATCTGGTTGACAAGTTAATACATTGTAGTGATTTATTGTGCTATGATTGTTGGTTTCTTGTTGAACAACTCTTTCTTATTGACAAAACCTTGGATGTGCCACATGACATATCCTAGATCTGGGATCCTGTTAGGAAGGGGTAGGGGAATAAATTCAGGTCAAAATCCTCATCTAATCTATCTTTCCATAGAAATATATTGGATGTTTTCAGTTTATAGCAAAGTATGATAGTAAGAGATGCTGTAGAAGTTGGGAAGTTGTTTTTCCTTTGTCAAAATAGACAAGCTAATGGTTCATTTATGGATAACTCATACTATCTTTCAGATACGAACATATATTACAGTTACCTACTGGGATACTTAAACTTGAATTAATGTTGGAAATTTTTTCTGTAACTGCATCATAAATGCTTTCTTTATCAACCAAATATTCAGTAAGACAATTTTATAACTGAAGAGTTTTTCTTGCAGCTTGCAGATATGGTTGTTGAAAGTGATCCAGATTGTTTGGGACTTCTTGTAGATGTGAAGAAAGAGCTTCTTCTGAGTCTGCAAGAATCGTCAGGCATGGAATTTCCAGAAGATTGGGAGGGTAATATAGTTGATGAAATTTTATTGTAGTTAGCGAGTGCATGGTCAATTGACTTGCCTCAAAATGGAGAAACCAATTAACTTGAGACTTAGAAAGTTGATACAATCAGCTGGCATGTATTTGTTGCAGGTTGTACACCCCTAGTATCTGTACTGATTAAAATGTTAACTGAATAATGAGTTTCATATGATCTATGCGTTCATTATCCATCATTGTTTTTGGCTTAATCTCTAAAACATGTCTAATGTTCTTGGATATTATGCTGCAACTTGTACATTATGTGTAAATGTATTATTCAATTTGACAATGAAACCTTATAATGTGTCTAATGCCTTCCCTTTTTGGGAGGCGTTGGATTGAATCTGCAATTTAATTGTCAATTTTGTGGCAATGGTGTGAAAACTTAAGTGAATGTTGCAGAGTTTGGTTTTACTAGCGAAACTTTAGCTGCTACATTTAGCATACTTTCCCCCCAAAATTGAAGCTTGGTGAATTTTTAAGGTAAGCAAACAAATGTCCAAATTTAGCATTATTGTATTCATTAGTGCATTGCCCACATGGTTTCCCATCCTCACAAATTCTTTGTTGAAGAAATATGAAGCTATTTCACTAAGATGCTCTTGTAAATTGGTAACCATAGCCACTGGTAGATGGGAGATGTTGCTAGTATGGGGTAGGGGGAGGGATAGGAGGGTACAAGGAAGTGCTATGATATAAAACTTTTAAATGTATATAAACTTAAAAACAAAAACTAAAGCTACTACATGATTTATAAATCAACATTCGTAATGTTGAACTTATAGATAAGAATACACAATTTATGAATGGTCAAGAGCATCAAAAAATTCAAATAAAAAATTATAATGCATACTTTTAGAGATCATATATTTGGAATTTTCTCCCAGGCTTTTGTTACATGGAAAAATTTATTGAACCTAAATTGTTAGCAATGGATGAATAATCCTGAAGTCCATTTTGCAACATCTAATAAGTACTGCTCTTTCACACTTGAACATCTTAACCATTCTTACTGTTGTCTCATCTATCTAGTAACACTTTGGACATGGATGATAAAATAGTTTTATGAAAAATATGATCTTACACTCAAACAAAATACTGCCTATATTTTTTCATCTTAAAACATCTTTTTAATATTAACTAGTGGGGGATATATTGGGGTCCCTACCCATGAAAATAAACAGTTACAAATGAAAAATTGATATATTGGTTGAAACAAATGACAGAACTGCACCCCATAAACCATAAAAAGATCAGCCCAAAAATGCCAAACATTGTAACATGATTAAACACAAGCACCTGATGCTCTCACCCCACCTGCAAGATCAATGCCCCACCCAACCATGCCATCACTATTACCTCTTCTTGAGCATCCAGATCATCACTCATTGAAGAGCCCACGAACTTAGGATCCAAAGTGGAAAATGTAATTCCATGGAATGTCAGTCCTTCTCAGAACTTACCCCTGATAACCTTCCTAGGAGGCCATAAAATACCCACTTGAAATTTCTAGACACTCATAATTGTGGGTAACCTATTTAATTATCAGTCACAAAACCCAAATCTAAACAGAATACTGGTATCTCTTTAAGCTTCTTATACACTATCAAGATTTAACATAATAAAACACAAAACCATTTCAGCCCATTTGGTCATATCTAGCAAGGGCATACATTACAAAATAACCTATATATACTATATAGATGCATTTATTAATTTTACTATTTTGAAATAAATCTGCACTAATGGTAAGCTCCAATGACAATTTCAGAAAATATGGATGACAACAAAGTTACATACCAGTGTTGCAGCTCTCAGTTGCCTGTATGACTTTTCTTCTATATCGAGAAGCAACATTAGTAATATAAAGCTGAAAAAATATTTTTTATACAAAACCTAACATGAAAACTTAAATTCACAAATAGTTGAGGGATTGAAACCTGAATGCTATTTTCAGCTGGTGGGCATGCTGGAAGTGGCTCATTCTTGTCATTTTTTTCTTGATTTCCAAGGCAATAAAAATTCAAATAATCTTGTGGATGATACATTTCTGACATCCCTGCATCTTGAAGGGCTTTAACAATGATATTGTACATCATCTACATTGTTTGACCCTGTTTGAAATAAAAGAAAGCAAATGTCAAAATTTCCACCTCTCTATTTTTGACATAGTTACAAAAAATCTAGTTAAAGATCACTTAGATCAGATTGTTATTAGTACTAGCATCCATTCCAATGATAAGAATAGTCTAAAAACTTAGAAGAAAAACTAGCCAAAGAGGAACCAAAGGTAAGCAAAACAGAAGTATAGGATGATAATAAATAAGTATAAGACAAATTAGAAGAGAAATATAAGCTGATGAGACCTAAGAAATTTCTTTTGGAGCTTGAAAGGATTGCATATCCTCAAAGTTCAGAGGATTGAGAGAAAAATAACACTTGCTGATGTGGGTCCAGTTTCAGGGCTTCCTTCAGCATCCCAGTTCCAAACTCTACTTGCACCTTCCCACATGACCTCCATGGATGCTAGTAATTGTGGGGGGTTGTAAAGTCAGGCAATTGTACTTTTTTTAAGTTGAAGACTCTCGTGATTTCCTTTTGATTCTATTTATGTTGTGCACCCATTTTAAACTCTCTTCTCACTCTTTCATTTCGCAGTAGACATTTGAAAGCCTCAGCCCGATTAGAACACTTTGGTAGCATTTTCTAAAATCATTAAACCTTCTTTCTCCTTGTTTAGAAAATTGAAAATTGTGATCCGATTCCTTGCACATTGTTGGGAACCAGATGAATGCATTTCTGATGGTTTGCTTGATCCATATTTTTGGCTGTTAGGAGTTTGGTAAGTCCATGAAGTGTATAATTAATGCTCGCTAAGGCTATGTTAATATAAGTTTAATTTATTCAGGAATTCTTTGTAGAGATATCTTTGTTGTTTTGAGATTGGTTTTAACTGGAACACATCCTAACATTGTAAGCTTTGCTTGGGTTCTAGGTGCATGCAATCATGGAGTTTTAGTAAATGAGGGCTTCACATACTTCACACATCAGTAACCCTTATTGCATTACAATTTACATATATAGTTGATCATTAGGTGTGTATGGTTGACCTTCGTGCCTATGCTGGCTATATTGAGGACACCCTAAACATTATTACTAAGATGCTAGTTAAATCGTCCTAACATTACTACATCGTGGGAACTCCCCTCATAGCTCTGAATCTAAGAAAATTTCTAAAAAGTGATCACTATGGCAACAAAAATTTAGATATTCAAGACACCTAACTTAAGTTAATTAATTAGTTAAAAAAAATTGCAAGGTCTCAAATTACTCAAAAAAAAATGGCAATTCCACTTTAACACAAAAGAGAGAACTCTTTGAGACAAGGGTGGAGATAGGAATGTCTGACAAAAATGAATTTTTATTCCTATTATGAGACAAGAACTTTAAAAATTTGTATGCTATGTTAAATAAAATGTATTCAAGTTCCATCTTCACAAGATAGAAACATGTATATACACCAATGAGCTAGAAATTAAGCATTTGAAAAAAAAAGACCTGTAAGCATTTATTTCCTTTCTACCATGTACAACAAAATCAAATGCATTTATGGATGTCAATGAAACTGATACGTAGCGGCAATTAGACCATAAAGGGGTGTCAAAACAACAAGGAAAAAGCACAAAAATCATAAAAAAGATCTCTCAAAATGATAGACAATCTAAACATTTTTTTCCCTATAGAGAACTGGTCTTTATATAGCCTAGGAAAAAAGGGAGGGAAGCAGATACCTTGACCATCAGTAGTAAGCATTCTTCACATGATAGGCAACAATATAGGTTCCACTTGAGGGAAAAGGTGAGGAAGCTTGCTAACGGATTCAAGAATTGTGCTTATAGCACACAAGCATCCTATAGTAGCCAATGCACCTGACTCATCTAGCTCTTCATTGGCTTCATTAGATTGCATGCACTTCCAGAATGCAGCAGCCTATAAATAGAGTAGGATTTTTTATTAAATGAAGTAACATGTGCTGAAAAAAGGAATAACCATGCAATAAATATCAAACCAAGTAACATACTAACCAGGCAATTACATCTTAACTATTATCATTTTTTTAAGCATAGCATAGAGAAAACAAACTAGGTTCTGGCATAATCCAAGGGCATAAGGTTCCATCTCTTACCCAAATTTATCCACAATAGTTTCAAGGGTGAACACGAAATCTTCATTCTCAACTTCATTCATAAGCTTGAAAAACTATGAGAAAATAAAACAATACCAACTACTATCAACTAAATTGCTTTGGTGAAACCAAATAAAGAAACAATCTAAACTACTACTCACCATCAAGAAGTTGCGGTAGGATTGGTCAAATTTTATTCAACTCTGTAAAAATAGGTTGACAACTTTAGATCAAATATATGCATTTCATAATATTTACAAGATTTACAGTACAATTGATGACCAATATGATCTTTTTTTATTGATTGAGAAAGAAGAGTATCATGAAATGATCCCAAAATATACCTTTACAAGCCTCCACAAAGGATCTCAAAGCAAAGATAGAATCTACACGCACTGGCAACTCGGGATCTCGCAATCCTGCTACAACACTATGTAAGGCTGCACTGAAATTTCTCTGGTCTGCAAAAGTGATACTTGCATACTGGCCTGCTACCCACACAGCCTTCAAAACCAAAGCAAAGAATTTAAGTGCCAAACTTCACACTCAAATATCTCTACCTAAATATGTCACTATTCTTTCAAAAATATGTTTGAAAGATTTTTCCATGTAAATATCATATAATCATCCCTAAATACCAGACTAAACAAGTGTATGACATATCTCCTAGACAAATATTATTTCATAGTTAAAATATTAGGGAACTCTATTGCATCATATTCATGATTCATCGAACATGGACCACTCTAGTATCTGTCATTTTCCTAAACCCAAAATAAATTTTCTAAATATACCCAAAGCAACAGTTGCAGTAAGGTTTTGAAAAAAAAATAACTGCATTTCCCAATTTCTGTACAATCCAACCATATTCATAATATCACAATTAAAGCCATAGGCTGATCTTGTTCACAAAAGATCATAGGTGCAAGAAACATTAATTTGCAAGTCTGCTCTAGGGTTCCATCTTGAATTGCACAGATTTCTCCCCTTTGTTGTTTAATGTGCAGAAAAGTAAGTTCTTCAAAGCTTACCTACATCATGAACCTTTGTCCCACCTCTATATTCAAACACATTGTACCCAAGCTATCATTGACAATAACAATAGTTGAAAGAAATCCTTTCAAGTTATACATGGATGGATGTATTGCCTTCCAAATTAAAATATTGTTTAGAGACCTAGAAGTAATAAGTATCCAATTCCATCTTTAAGATTGCTATTTACTTTTGTACTCCTTGCCAATTGCAAAGATTTCTCACCTTTAGTCACTAGAATTTATTGTAGATTGTTGTGTTGTTGGCTCTTGAGCCCTTGTTGGCCTAACTATAGAGGACTCTATATCCTACTAGGGAATGATGTTGGACCCAATGGCCTAACTATAGAGGACTCTATATCCTACTTGAAAATGATGTTGGATCCAATGTTTGACCTCTAGAGGTTTGTGTTTTTCCAAATCTATAGATTCAACATGTACTTGTGCTAGGTGTTGTACAAAATCAATGTCTTTCCTTGTTCCATTTTCTCATAAAAGGTTCCTGGAGTAGGGAGGGAAATTTCAAGTTCAACTAGTGAAGAGATTGGAATCCATAGACAACTTGAATAAGTGAGTGATAGAAGAGATATGTGCTGCCTTATCAGTGTCAAATAATGTGTAGATAAGCTATAGAGAATAGCAGTTTTAACCAAGAAATATCCAAAATAATTTGCAATAGCAGTTACGTAATTGAGATTCCCAATCCAAAATAATGCTATATGGAATCCATAATGTGTCTAAAAGGTATAGAAGAACAACTCTGTATCTATAACTGTATCAATGGTATTGTCATAGAGAGTGAAGACAACCATTTTGAAAAACTAATTTATACAAATATGCAACCATGCTAACACTGAATCATAGGCATATCACTTATCAAATGTATAGGATAGATTCCCATGGTCAATAAGGCATTGGAAACTTCTAGTATAAGCAAAGATTCTAATATAAGGGCGTAGATTGGTTGCATGCACAATAGAACATAATAGAAGCATAATCATTCTTCTGTGTGGTTGGCCAATACAAGTATCTCCAAAGGTGTTTAAGGTTCTTATGTACCTAAACAACCAAAATATGTATCACTAAATGTTTTAAAGAGCCTTCTCTGCTTCAAAATGTTCCCCATAGGCAGAGGAATGAGCCTATTTAAGTAGTATGAATTTATGAATAGAACTAGTTAAGCTTTAGCAACATCCCAATTTAAAGGGTATAGTCCAAGAAGGTTAGTTGATTGATAACTATTGGTTTAACTATATACAAATATCATGATTACTACACCTATCATCTAATATGTTAGTAAGTACAAGTACTGACTAAAGATTGGAGAGGCTTTCTACCTTGTTGGTGGCTCATTTCCTTGGATATGTCACCTGTAGTGACTCTTCTTTTGACCTCTAGAGACTCCACGATGCATTTGATTTCCTATTATTTTATCAGCACAAATTTCCAATCCCAGAAGCTACAGTGCATAAAGGCGTAGTTACCCAGGTGAATAATCTTAATATTTAAAATCTATGAAGAATTTGTATCACTTAATATAAAAGTTTTGAAAACAAACCTTCAATACATAGTCTATGATAAGGCTGGTCTTCTGGCCCTCAATTATTGTTTCCTGTGGCCATAGTGTAGCTTAGTGTGCAATAAGTGGCAGATATCATAAAGAAAGATTTCATTTGAGGAACTACTAATAAAAAACAACCCTCTAGAAGAAGTACTTACCTTCATAAAGACGTCAAAATCTAGATCTAGTTTGATGCCTGCTTGCTTCTCGCGTCTCAAAAGTTCTTGCAGTAGGTCTGTAAGCAACACAAATCAGTATGGTCACATAATTGAGAAAATGGTGTAGTTGAAAGCAATGCAAGCATAAAAAAGTTAAAAACTCACAGTATCTTGACCCGACACCTTGGCATTGGCCAGAGAAATCTAGTGTTTCCCCTTACAGTCATTTCCACATAGTGCAAATGATGCTGGCTAATGTAAGCGGATGTTCTTTGCGGCACAAATTCTATCAATGAGTGTCCATTGTAGGTCATATTTTTGGTATTTTGTGGAAGAAATCGTTAAAAAATGAGGGAAAAAGGAAAATGCATGTCGAATAAGGGAGGGAAAATGAAAGGAGGGAGGGAAAATAAGGAGAAGAGGGAAATAAACTGGCTATTGCACTTTAGGTGTGCAATTGGGTACCATAGAATATTTATTATTGCCATTTTTATAAATTATTTTTTTAAGTTAAAATATATATATAATAAGTAAAATCATTCAATGTATAAACTTTATAAAATATTTCCAATTTTTCACTTTTTAATTTTTTCTATTTTTATAAATATTTATTTAAAAGTTAAAAAAATATATCTACTACAAAATATAAATATGAAAGATAATATAACTTTTCATCTTGTAACCCTTATTTAATTAAGAAAATTTAAGAATTTTTATAAAGATAATTTTTTAAAACTTAAAGTATATATTAAACTATACTATATCAATATAAACTGCTAACCAAGAAACATAGGCAGTTTTATTTCCTCATGAGCAAAATTGTATTTGCATTTATGTTTATTTGTTAACGAGGGAAGAGATGATATTTTAGCATTTTATTCTGCTCTACTCTACTCTGTTAACCACATGAAGATGGATATGAAGATGATGCACAACTTTAAATGGATACGCCCCCTCTTTAAACAGGTAACTTCTCTTCATTCTACAAAACAATACAAAACCTCATCTCACCACACACACAAATAAGAGAAATCCCCTCCTCGCATTATCACGCCTAGGCTGTCAGGCTTGGCTCAGTGCATTAATGCTCGTGTATTCATCGGGGAAACACAGGCACAGGACCTTTTACATTCATCCATAACTGAATGCCTTCCTCTCAATGTCATAGCCTTCGCCACACTTTTAAATTGCCTTGGTAACTCTGCTGATCTACATAGAATCAACTCCCTTCTTGCTGAAATGAAAGAGATGGAAATACATTCAAATTTTATCACTTATAACACTCTCATAAAGACTCTCTGTAAAGGGGATCACATTGGGGAAGAACTTGGTATTTTTCCCAAAATGGGGCACACCCATTGTTTTCCTAATATTGTTACATATATATAGCACCCTAATTGATGGGATTTGAAAAAGAGGCATAGTAGATGAAGCTCTTGTTTTATTTGTTGAGATGATACAATCTGGCATTTCGCTTGATATTATTGCCTGTAGTACACTAATTAATGGTCTCTACAAGGTGGGCAGGGAAGATAAGCTCTAAGGTTGGTAGCTGGAATGAAACATAGTTACTACTCTCCAAATATTGTCACATACAACACTCTAATTGATGGTCTAAATCACTAACTCGATATGTAGCTTGCATTTTTACCATGGCTATGCCAGCAACTACGCTTTTATGAAAAAAAATAGGACCTTGATAACTTGAAGGAGGAACATCGACAAATAGCACAATGAAGGAAATTCAAACAGGTGTTATGTTTGACTGGAAACAGTCTCATGCTGGCATACAAACTTTTTTACACAGTTATGTTTAAAATGCTCAAAAAATCATGTCTCTAGCTCAATTATGTACTATCTCTAAAACCTGTCAATCTTCAATGCGACACCATTATGACCATATAGTCAGAACATAAAGATTCATTATGGAAACTAGCCTACATACATCCCCTAACCACAACGAACTACATTTAATATTTAATCTGACCAAACAAACCAACAAGAAGGATCAATTTGTTCATCAACGAAGACTTTTTAGAAAATCTATACCATTGAATGCAAAATTCAAGTTGGGGCCTTTCAAATTGGATACGCCTTCAGTGTAAAAAAATTATTTTAAAAAAGTATTTTTTTATTGTCTTAATTTAAGACAATTAGAAAATTAAAAATATAATTTAAACATAAAATATATATTTAAGATAAAATTAATATTTTGTCTTAAATTAATTTCTTAAAATCCCCTTTTGTGTAGTAGTGGTTGGAAGGAATTGTAGTTTGATATTAAAGATGATGCAATTTGTCACAGAACTTACCTGAAGATTCTGCCCAAATTGTGTTATATTGTTAGTAGTTTTTTCTACTTTCTGCTCACTATTGGTTTCCACTCCTCCAAACTCTTCCTTGCTGGTATTGACCTTTCACTTGTCCAATTTTGTGAGTTGTAGCTTGAAAATAAAATATTGACATGGTATTAGGGTATGCTTATTAAAACTCAATAAATAGTAAAAAGAGGGGAAAAATAAAGCCCTCGTTTGAAAAA
>VDFB02163051.1:0-10617 GCA_007258455.2 Sequoia sempervirens
AGAAGGTTGATTGATGTCAAAGGAGAAACATAAGTAATACTATTTTTTTGTATTTTTCCATTGATGTCAAAGTGGGAAAGAATAATGTGAAAAAGAAAGGGGAGAATGAATCATGTGAAAAAGATAAGTAGGAAGGGGGAGAGTAAGTCATGTGAAAGAAAAGAGAAAAGAAAATAGGTATGGAGCAGATTTGGTGTGTTTGTTTTTTATGGTTTTTCACATCATGTGTTTCCATCAATGATAAAGGGGGATATTGTTCCAAGTATGAGTAGTTGGTGTTGTCATTGATTTCAACAAGCTTATGTTTTCATTGATGATTAGAAGATTGTTCAAAGAGTATGTGTAGTTGTTGTTGTTGTCTATGTTGTTCCATCAATGATGCTTTGATTAGTTGCATTATGTTGTCATTAGTAAGATATTGGTGTCAACCTCTAGTGTCTCTTTGATAAGATTTTTTCTAAGGATGTATGGTTGAGTTGCTAGGTTACAATTGGTTCTAGAAATATTGAAGATGATTAGGATGTGTCGTTGGTGCTTTGTTTCCAAGTTCTTTTGAGAAAATATGATAAAAAGAGGAAATAGTGAGTTGCAATGTTGTTTTAGGTTGTGGAGTAGTGTTCTAGTTTTTCTTTGTAGTTCTTCTAGGTTGAAGATTTTCTTGTTTGTTTTAGATATGTTGATCAAAGTTGTTCAAAATTTGGGTATTCAGAATTTGGTTTGTTGGATCATCGTACAAAGGTAATTCTATTCACCAGTGTGTGAACAGTGTATTGTAGAGGTGTCTAGAAGAAATGTTTTTCTCCACGTTTCTCTATAGTTTGGTTTTAGTTCTTTCAGGATCTTAAGGTGTGTTTATAGTATTGGTATCTTTCTTTAGTTGAATTTTTTGTGGTTTTTTTTTGGAAGTCAATTTCTTAAGTTAAAATGTATGGCTAAGTTTTTTTTAGTGTACTAGGTGTGTTCATTCTTCAGGTGAAGTTGTTGTGAAGGAGTTTGTTGGATTTCAAGGTGTTTGTGGAATATTCTAGATTATTTTTAGGTGACATTTATTGTCCATGAGTTGTTGTTGGATCAAAGGAATCATGTACTTAAAATTTTAATGGTGTTTACATGGGTAACGGTCGACCTGGGTGTTTACACTACTTGTGAAATTTGTAGAAGTGTAGTGTGGCATATATGAATGGATTTAAGTCCTAGATAAGGTGTGTTTTGGTCTTCCTTCATTCCTTTCCACCATGGGAATGTTTTGGTGCTAACCTAATTTGAATTTGCATGGTTGAGGTGTATAGACGACCTTGGAGAATGTTTTCAAGGTTGAAGATGATATAAAAATGAGTTGAGTTGTTGAGGGATGTGAAGATAGATGAGTATGATGCAAATGAGGTGAATTGCAGAGTTGTGAGGTGTGAATTTGTAAAGTTCAGTACGAGATTTCGTGTGTTGGAATACTGAATATAGTGAGTAGAAGGTGTTTACAATTCTTCAGAGAGACTACAAAGGTGTTGGTGATGGTGTGGTGGATTTTTTTGTTGCCTTGAGATGGATTTCTCATTGTAACATGCTTCTATATCTTCTTTTCTATTCTAATAGTGATCCTTTCTTTCTTTTGGGTTGTGAGCCCTTTGTAATCAATGTTGATATTACTTTATATTGTGAGTTAATCCTCACTATGGTTTTTCTCGTCTTAGGTTTTCCACATAAATATGGTGTTCTCTTATGTATGGTGTTGATTGTGTTTAAATTTCTATTGTTATTTTTTCATGGTAAATCATTGTAATAGATTAAGGGCTAATTGAATAAATGTGAATCTAAATGTTCATGAGGGTTTTGAAGTTTTTTAAGGTATAACTAATTCAACCCCCCCTATCAGTTGTCTTATGAATTCAACAATATACACCTCCACCTTATTCACCTCCATCTAAAAACACAAACAATGATTCCATCCTCAACCAACTTTTGCAAAAAAAACCATATTGAACCAAAATAAAAATGCTCAACCTTCACAATATGTCAAACAAAACCCATTATCATTGGAGATATTGAGATCAAAAATACCACAAGGCATAGAGATTCCTAGATTTGAGAAATATGGTAGTAAAGGAGATCCTAGAAATCATGTCTCAACATATACAACCTTATGTAGTGACTTCATTTTTGAAGATAAGCTCTTGGCTAACCTTTTTCCTAGATATTTGAAAGATGCAGCCTTGGAATGGTTTTGTTATTTACTAGATAATTCAATTCATTCATTCAATGAACTAGTTGATGCCTTCCTCAACTATTTCCAAGTGCACATTGGTATAAAGATGGTGTTACCTAATTTAATGCAATGTAAATGAAACAAAGCTGAAAAGGTCACTAATTTCATAAAACATTATCAATTGCTTTATTCAAAAATCAACATTAAGATTCATGATGTTGATCTTCAAAGAATGTTCACTGAAAACTTGCAAAACAATATTCAAGATAAGCTTGGGATGATGAAATTTCCCTCCACTCGTGCATGACTCTTCGTGACTATTAGAATTTCGTTAGTCATTTTGAAGTGAAAACTTCCTCCAATTGTCTTGAAAAATCTGAATCTATGCCTCATAATAATTTCCAACCACTAGAAAAAATAAATTCTTTATACAAATAAATGCTCCTTGAACAAATCAACATGTTGAGTCTCAAGTGGCTACTATAAAAACAACAAACTCATATAAATTTAGGGATAAGAATAGGTAATTTATTGTGTTACTCGATACCCTTCATTCCAACATGTTGCAACTCTTGGGTAAGAACATAATTACCTTACCTCTCATTAGAACTCTTGATACAACTAAGCCTTTACCTCTGAACCATAATCCAAATGTCTTTTTCCATTATCACTAACAAAATGGACATGATACAAAATGATTTATGTGTCTTAAAAATATTTTACAAGTCCTCATTGATTCTAATCACATCCAAATGGGTCGTCTTAATGATCAAGGAAATAAACTTGTTGCCCCACCCACCCAAAATTTGCAAATCTTCACCAATCCAATGCCAAAGCATAAAATCTCATTTGTAAAAGCTAGTGACACCAAGAATGATGTGATGAATATTGACAACATACAAGATATGACTATTAATAACATGAGTGATAATGAGGATGATATAAAAACTATGGTCAATCTCATTTATTTTCAACCTTTTAAGGGCCAAACCAAATTGTCTATTGGTATTTCTTTCTCACAAAAGGACATAATCAAACATGCACCCAATGGTCCTCTTTACATCGCTAGAAGAATAAATGAAAAGCCTACAAATGGGATATTAATTGATCGTGTGTGTGTAGAGAATGTGATCACAAGGAATTCTTGTTTGTTCATGAACTTTACCAAGATTCTTATGGACAATCAAAAGCATGGATCAAAACACACAATGGTTTTGCTTTCCCTATGATAGGTTTCATCACTCTCCCATTAAAATTTGGAATGAAGCAATTAGGTGTCTCATTCTCCATCACCCCATTATCGGAACAATTATGTGTGAATCTAGGCTATCCATGGCTACACTCCATGGATTTCATCCCATCGGTAGTTCATAAAAGCTTAAACTTCCATTTGGCAATGAAATTTTCTTTGTGCATCATAGTGTCTTTAATCCTTTGTCTTCTTATGGGAATTCCTCATTGGATTTCTTTTGGCCCAAACCCATGGAACCTATTAAGCCTCATGAGGCCTTCTTTTTCAAATCTTACCAAAAGTTCAAAGAAAAGCACATAGTAGAATTATCTCTTACCAATATTCCTGAATCCATGATTGAACCTCCTATCATTGATGAAACTATGATTGAACCAAAATCTCTTCCAAGTAAAGAAGACAAACCAACCATGATTCCTCTACCTATTTCCTATAAGAGACCAAGAGATAACCAAAAAATGCCCATTGTGCCTCTTAAGATCAAACAAGTTTATAAACCCAAAGAGAAAGTGGTTGACCAACCCTCATCAGTTCCTTTCATTCCTTCCTTGTGGGAAGAAAAGAAACCAATGGTTGGTAAACCTGCTACCACACAATCACAACTTGAAAACCATGCAAGATGAAATTGAAATGTTAAAGAGCATAGTTGAAGAAATCATGCTATTGCTTGTTATTTAGAAGAAAATAACAAACCAAGATCAAAATCTAACTTAGATAAAGCATGGTGATTCTCCACCTTCACCACAACAACAACATGGAACCTCTATGGACATTATCATTAGACCTCCTGATGTGATAAATTTGGATGATGATGATGATATTTTCAAGATTGATGAGGAAGTGCATAATAAGATGAATTTTTTATTTTCCTCTTCCATGATTGATCTAGGACCAAATCCGATTTCATACATGAAAGTTATGGTCGGTCAAAGTTGAGGGTTGACCATGATGATGTGGCAGGAATGATGAGGTTTCAAGAATGATGGTGTGGAAAAAATGATGACATGACTATTTAAAAGTTGAATTCCCTTATATTTAAATTATTAAACCTTTTAAGTTTTAAAAGCCCATACTATGAGATTTTAAAGGGGATTTATAAATATTTTTAAAGATTCTTAAAAAAAATTTAAGGATCTTAAAAGATTTTTAGAGGATTTTAAAAGATTTTAAGGGATTTAAATAAGATTTTATGGGCTTAAATATCAAAAAGATTTTCTCATAAAAAGATATTTTTAAAACTAAAATTAAAGTTAACCTCCAAACTTAAAACAATTTAATCCCCTTATGACTTTTATAGCCCAAAATTATAAGGGTTATTTGTTTTAACAGATGTATTATTTTGAGGGGATTTACTGTTGTTATTGGGAGATTGGGATAATTTGAAAATCATATGGTTTTAAACCATATTAGGAAAAATCAAATGTATAAAAAGGGGAAGAGTTTGGCCTTTTGGGGACATTGGAAATTATTTTGAAATTGAAAATTCTCTTGGAGAGAACAATTGTATTATTGGGAAATTATTGTGAAAGGTGGAGAATTTGAATTCTTTGAGAGAGAGATTACAAGGTGTTGATTATTTCACCAAAAAATGTAAAGGAGAGAGAGACTGTGAGAAATTCTTATGCAGGTGGAGCTTGGATATTGTAACAAGGAATTTTCATTGCTTGGCAATATTAATGAAAGAGGTCCAATGTTGAGAAGCGGACCCGGAGACATAGTCCTTATTGGATGAACTCCATTAGCTCATGTTCCTCTCTCTCTTCTATCTTTTCATTCTTCTCTCTCATGTCTTTCATTCTTTCAGTTTTAATTCCTTATGTTGATTTTTTATTATAAAATTATAGTAATTAGTCAATTTCCTTAATTTATGTAAAAGTGATCTTAGTCCATAATTTAAATGGTTAAACAACATAGTCACATAGTTGTATTGGATCAGGAATAATTGTAATTAAGGTTAAATAAATTTGAATTTGTAAACCTCTAATTACAAATCAAATTGGTATTAGATCCGTTTAACAAGAAAAATTGCAAGTGGTGGATGTTAACCAAGTTGAAATTAAAGCAAGGAGAAGGTGCACTTCAAGAGTTTAATCCTAAGATCAGAAAACGAAGGTCTTTTCTATGATAAAAAATGGCAGCTAAACAAAGTCCTCCAGAGCTTGATGAGAAAGCTTTCTAGAAAGAATTTCTCAAAATGAAGGCTATGGTAGAAGTTCTTTTCCAAGAGAGAGAAGAGCGATGGAAGAAAAAGGAACTCATGAATAGAAAGAAGAATGAAGGTGAATCCACTTCAAAAGATGATAAAGGTGAAGGAGTAGGAGGTGGTAGTGACCCCCCTGAACCTCCATCCCCATCTTCTTCATCTTCCTCTTCAGATCTTCTTTTTCTACTTCTTCTTCAAAGAAGAAACAACCTGTACAGTCTAAAGCTAATACACCTTTGTTAAAGCTTGATGTTAAATTTGAATTGCCAACTTATAATGGAGAACTAGATGTAGAAAAACTTGATAATTGGATAAAAAAATTGAAGTTTATTGTAGAATTCAAAAGTTTACTGAGGATTTTCAAAAAATCCAATTAGCCACTCTTTGCCTGAGAGGCACAACCTTGATCTAGTGGGAGAGTAGAACTCAGGAAGATTTAAGCTGATATGGTAAAATTATTTCTTCTTGGTTTGATTTTATAGCTGCATTAAAGAAACAATTCTATCCATTAGGTCATATGCAAAAAGCAGTAATGAATTGGAAATCATTAAAGCAAGAGAAAGGAAAAAGTGTACAGGATTATACACAGGAGTTTAGGAAAAGAGCTTTAATTTTGGACATTCCATTATATACACAAGAAACTTTGTTAAAGTATATAGGTGGATTACATGAAAAGTTGAGGCATACAATACTTATGTTTAATCCAACTAACCTTGATGAAGTTAGTGTGAAAGCCATTCATCTGGAAGCAAGCTCGAGGAATAGCCATGATGGTCTTTTAATGGAATTCAATAAAAACAAAGGGAGCAAGAAAGGGAAGGAGAAAATGTAGCAAAAAACTACTGTAAAGAAAGAGGAGAATAAGCCTTATTGCTCACATTGCAAGAAGAAATGGTACGAAGATGCATAGTGCTGGAAATTGCATCCTGATCAAAAACTAAAATGGTTCAAGGATTGAAAGGGTAAGAAAAAGACCACAACTATCGTGCATGATCTTCGATAAGATTTTGATGATGAAACCAAGATCACAGTTGTGGGTATAAAAGGTAACATTCATGTTGTCAATACTAGTTCCCATGCTTCTTCTATAAAGTGTAATGAAGTACCTGTTGAAAGTAAGAGGAATGAATTGTTTCATATGAGGGATATTGCAAAACAAAATAAGATTGATACACTCATAGATAGTGGATCACAGGTGAATCTAATCTCTGAACAAGTTGTTAAGAAATTTGGATTAAAAACAACTCCTCATCCTAAGCCATATCCATTGGGTTGGGTGCATGATAATGCTTGGCTACATGTGTCAAAGCAATGTGAACTCCGATTTGCAATCACATCCAAGTTTGTAGATGAGGTAGAGTTAGATGTAATTCCACTTGAAATTTGTGGGATGTTTCTAGGTAGCCCTTACTTGTATGACAAGAAAACCATTTGCTACATGGAACATAACAAGTATCATTTGTTTAAGGATGGAATTGAATATATTGTAAAACCTCATCACATGAATAATGATAGATTTGTTGTAAACACAGGGCATATGAAGATGATTGTAAATGCAAGCAATAAGTTAACTCTTATGGTTGTAACAGCTAGTGCTACTAAGCATGATAATGCTAATAATGATAAGGTGTCACAAATAGCACAGTGTGAGGATCAATTGGAAGCACAATTAAGCCTTTAGCCAAAGGTAGTAAAAGAGGGTTTGAATGATTCATTTTCTAATAATGTTCCTATTTAGGAGATCTGGCGCATTGATACTTTTTCCTTCACATCAATTTATTTAGTATTGTTGCTTGTTATTCTAATGGTTATTTCTATGTGGATGATGGATGTGATAGTGAATATTGATGAATATGCAGATAATTGTATCAGATATGCTATCTTATTCTTCATCTTGTTTGTGGTGAGTCAGATGATCAAAATTCTAGCAGGGTGGATAGATGATATTGGGCAAGTGAGGCAACAATGCCCTCAATTAAATTCTATGTAAAAATAGAGTTTTGGAGGTCCAAAAGCTTCTCAATTGGGAGGAATGATCTAAGAGGATCCAGAAGACCTTAGAAATTCCGCAGTCTCTCATAATCATCTGAGAACCAACTCCATAGCATGGGGATTGCCTACCATGGTCCCTGGCCCGTAACTTCAATCACGTTAAAAGGAGATTGTATGCCTGAGATATACTTGTTCAAATTTTGGTCAACAAGAGGTCAAAGCTGGTCAACCAGAAAAATTAATGATTATGGAACATTTATATACAAGTTCCATCATGTAGATCTCGTCAAGAGCTTCCGGCGCATTTTGAACGGACCAAATCCGAGTCTATTTGTGGAAGTTATGACCAATCAAAGTTGCGGTCAAACTTAGTCAAAGTGGTGATGTGGCATCACCAAAACTTGACACTTGGTAGAATATGTGGAAGATGACGTGGCAGGACTAGTGAGTTGGCATTGACATGGACCAAATGAGTGGAAAAAAATATGGATTAAATCATAGTTGTTAAAGAAAAAACATATGGTTTAAAAATTAAAAAAAGAGAGGATTTGGTGGGATTTTATCCCTTAAAATCCTCTTGCCTTGCCCATAAAACAAGGAGAGAAATAAAGCCCGTAAACTTATATTTCAACAAATTAACCCCTTTAACCACCTTTCTCATATTTCAACGAATTATAATATTTTAAGGGGCTTAAAATAATTGGTTAAAGATTTTTATGATTTAAAGGAGGCTTATGAATATTTTCAAATATTTTTTATATGTAAATTAGGGGATTATGGAAGATTATTACTTGTAATGGGAGATAGAGTGATTTTTGTAAATCATTTGGTTTTAAGCCATATTTGGCAAAAAATATGTATAAAAGGGGGAATTTTGGCTTTGAAGGGGCAGATTAGAAATTATTGGAAAATTCTCTTGGAGAGAATAATTATATTATTTGGAAATTATTGTGAAAGGTGGAGAATTTGAATTCTTTGAGAGAGAGATTACAAGGTGTTGATTATTACACCAAAAATTGTAAAGGAGAGAGAGACTGTGAGAAATTCTTATGCAAGTGGAGCTTGGATATTGTAACAAGGCATTTTCATTGCTTGGCGATATTAATAAAGCGATCTACCTTGAGAAGCAGACCCGGAGACATAGTTCTGATTGGACAAACTCCGTTATCAAGCTCGTGTTCCTCTCTCTTATGTCTTTTCATTCTTCTCTCTCTTGTCTTTCATTCTTTCAGTTTTAATTCATTATGCTATTTTTTTATTACAAAATTATAGTAATTAGTCAATTTACTTAAATTATGTAAAAGTGAACTTCGTCTATAATTTCAACGATTAAAAAATATAGTCATGCAATTCTGTCTAGGTTGGGAATAATTTTAATTAAGGTTAAATACATTTGAATTGTAAACGTTTAATTATAGATCATTTCTATTCACTCTGTCTCTTTTAATTTCCATCCCAATAATGTGTTTAGTTGCACCAAGATCTTCCATTTCAAATTTAGCAGCAAGTTGAGATTTTAGTTCTAAAATCATACCTTTCCCTCTACCAATAAATAACATATCATCAACATATACTGCAATAAATAGGAAACGATCACCATCAGTTTTATAATAAACATAATGATTTGATTTAGAACGCTCAAATCCCAAACTCAACACATGTATCAAATTTCTTGTACCACATCCTAGGAATCTATTTTAAGCCATACAAAGATTTCTTCAATTTGAAAACCAACTTACTTTTACCTTTCACCATGTAGTGCTCTAGCTATGTCATATACATATCATCCTCCAAATCACCATGAAGGAAAGCAACTTTCACATCCATTTGCTTAACCTCTAAATCATAAGTAGCAGCAATAGAAAGCAAAAATCTAATGGATGTCATTTTTGAAACAGGAGAAAATATCTCACCATAATCAACACCCTCAACTTGAGAGTAACCCTTTGCAACCAGCCTTGCTTTGTACTTCTCAATACCTCCATCTAAACCAATCTTTTTCTTGAACACCCATTTACAACCAATAGGTTTTTGTCCTTTAGGAAATGGTACAAGATCCCATGTATCATTCTTTTTCAAAGATGTCATTTCTTCATCCATAGCAATCTTCTAGGATTTTGCATCATTCATACCCAGTGCCTCTTCTGTAGATCCGAGTTTATCCATGTTAGTGTTCAAAGCAAAAATACATCTCCAATCATTAGGTGAATACCTTTCAGGTGGTTGTCTATGCCTTGTAGACCTACGAACAAGTTGAGTTGGAGGTTCTTCCTCCTCTTCTGCAGATCTGAAGCTAGATGAGCTCTCCTCAACTTCTTGTCTATCCTTGGGCCTTGATTCAACTTTGTCAAGTGTAGAAGGAAATTGAATCACATCTTCCTGTTTACTTAGTTGTAGCTGCAATATAACAGAAGAAAGCTTAGTTTCTCTAAAAATAACACTTCTACTATGTATTACCTTTTGTGAAACAATATTCCAACGCTTGTATCCTTTCACACCATAACTATATCCAATGAAGATACATTTCACAACCTTTTTCTCCAATTTTTTTCACTTATCCTTTGGCACATGTGCATATTCCTCGCTTGACCAAAAACTCTAAGATGTCTTAATGAAGGCTTGCAACCTGAACATGCCTCTATTGGCGTCTTATCAACAAGAGCTGATATAGGGGACCTGTTAATTAGGTAACATGCAGTGGCAATAGCTTTATCCCAAAAACTTTGTTCTAGGCGAACACCACTCAACATAATCCTAGCCTTCTCCATCAATTTCTTGTTCATTCTTTCTACAACTCTATTCTGTTGTGGAGAATACTGAGTTGTCTTCTATCTATGAATACCACAATCTTTACAAATCTATCAAAATCATTAGAGCAAAATTCACTGCCACTATCAGTCCTCAAACATTTTATTTTCTTTCCAGTTTGCAACTCAACCATTGCCTTAAATTCTTTAAATCGATTGAAAACTT
>VDFB02163053.1:0-13272 GCA_007258455.2 Sequoia sempervirens
ACAATCTTACATGCTTACATTCTAGGAATCATGCTTAGTTTAATCATGTTAATGACATAGTAATAGCATGCATTCATCTTTAATCTCGTTCTCTAGGAAGATTGTTTGTTGCACGTGATCGAGAGCAAGCTGAATCGACAAAACACTGGAGATAGAGGACGATAGGATGACATCAAGGACAAAAGACTGAGTTTGCATTCCTTTTATTTGATCTTCTTTTTTGATATAATGTCTTATTGGTGTGTTTGATTTATTGTTTTTAATCTACACTTGATACACTTAAAATCGATCACATAGAGAAAAAAAAATGATGAAAATTTTAAAAGATTAGAGTTTTGATTTTAAAAATCAAATCAAAGAGATTTGAGGAAACAAAAAATCAAATAAAAAGATTTGATTAAACAAAATAAATAAATAAATAAATAAATAATAAAATAATTCAAATATTTGCATATACTAAAGAACAAATAAATAAATAAATAATATATTGCAAAGAGAAATCAAAGATTTGATCAAACATAAACCAACCAAAAAAGAAAATTAGAAAATGATAACTCTAGGAATATTTTATATATTAATATTTAATATATGTATGGTAGTTTAATTGATCTTACTCTAATTATAGGATAAATTATCAAATGAAAAGATTACTTGTAAAATAATTATTTTAGTAAGCTAAATAATAGTCAAAAGATATTGTAAATGTATAATAAGTGATAATTCGTGATTGAACGTATCAAGAATAAAAATATTAATTTAAATAAACAAATAAAATATAAACCATATATAATTAAAGATTAGTACATAAGTAAATTAATAATTATAATAAAATCTACACAACCATTCAGGCAATTACTTTCTTTTTCTTTGATCGGTTATTTTTCTTCAAAAAGAAATCTCATTCCATATGTGAAAATCCGGATTTTGCTCGTTGGTTGCTCATTCTATGGGTGAATGAGGAGGAAAGTTCTATTAATAGGGGGAACGATGCAGGAATGGAGGGGATGACTATTAGATTACTGTTCTGGACATGCCGGGTGACTCTAGGGGAGGCGGCAGAAATTTTTATGCAGATTCTGATTTAGTCGCTGCTTTGTTTTTATCTATTCTTTTGTTTATCTGATAAGGTAGAAGTATCGAATTTGAGTTGGGAGAAAGGCACTCCAGTAGGGGAGTGAAGATTAAGGAGTACAAGGCGAGTCCAGGTACGGGGCTATCATACTGGACTATTTTAATTTAATGTTTATATTTCCTAATAGTTACATCTATTAAAAGACATCGATATTGTGCCTTGAAAGATCATAAAATTTCCATTAAATCAATCTGAATGTGCGTGATTTATTGCTCTTTAAATTGTAGATAATCTGTCTTCATTCTACGCCTACTGTAAACTTTCCATATACATATTTTCGTCAGTATGACCCTCGTGTATTCCTCCTATCATTGATCTTTTGATCTTGTTATTTCATTCCCAAACAACTTTGTTGTCATCTGTTAAAATAAAGCATTGGCTGTGTTTTTTTTAATTTGTAGCTGTGTACACATTAAATTATTATGGTAGAAATCTATTGCCTTTGCTGTGAATAGATGTTTGTAAATATGTTCAACAGAATCTACTCTGTGCACTTTCTATTATCGTTGCCTTTAGTGAAAATGGTTCTTTGAGTCATCCTGGTAGGAGTTTGTGTGTCTTGTTATGCCCCCAATTTTTGCATGCATATCTACCTGGGCGGTTGAAACTGCAACATCTGAATAATCCATTTATCTTTTAAGCTTGATGGATGCATATACCCTACTCCTTAGTACCATTTATCGTGATAGGAAGAATGCATGAAGAGTGGTGGAATTTGTCTTTAAACTATTAAATTCATTTGCATGAAATATCCTTAAGATTTTTCAACAAGCCCGTTTGTGCATGTCCTGCTAAGCATCATCTTCCAAGCTTCGATCTCGCCTAATTTTCCGGATATTGTGTAGATTTGACTAAAATTATTCTGGATGGTAGGGTAAAAGTTAGTGCCACAAACTTTTTAAGTGATATGTAGTATGACGCAGCGACTTATTTTCTTTAAAATTTGACTATGGAAAAAAGTTTTAGGGTGGCTAGTAACCAAATCAATGCAAATAGAAGATGACTAGGAAGATCTGACTCGGTAATTGATGGGGATAAAGAATTTAATGAGAAAGAGACTATGGTTGTTGCCGATTGAGGAAATCAAAGCTGAAATTATATCTTAATGTGTGGGTGAACTTTTTAAGTTTATTGTAGACCTAATCCCAATGAAGAACATTTTGGCTACAGGGGCTACTATGTATAGAATGAAAAGGATTTTTTCGATAACTTTTCTAGAGTGTAGATCCAATCTAATGTTGATATACAACATAAATCTGTAGTCATAATTATTATTTGTCTTAACCAAATTTTCTACTGCACTACTTATTGTTGTAGGAGGGCCTCCAAAGTAACTCTTATTTCAAATAATTAGAATTAACTTGATACCCTTCAATATCCTGCTCATAATTAAAATAATGATCATATTCATAATCATGGCTTGAAATAAAAAATGTCATTCTAATTGTGCTATTTTAAAATATGGTAGGGTGATATAACAATTACATGATGTCATTTCTATATTTAAGTTCGATATTATACTAGAACATAAAAGGTCATTTGTCATACTTTGATATCTTGCAAAATTATTTTCCACTTTAAGACATGGAAATCCATTTCCATCTTATAAGGAAAAACATAAACAATCTCTTGCATCACAACTTACCAACAAGATGTTAGGGATTCTAAACTAATGCTTCATGGAATTTTAAATTGCTCTTCCGATAAATCAATTTCATCAAATCAGATGTGATAGGAACATTTGAGGTCTATGAAAATGATAGTAACATTTGAGGTCTTTGAAATTGAAATAGTTCAATTGTGATTCCCCTAGCAACTTATAAATATGCCTACCACCGCTTACTTTAAAATTTGAAAAGAAATTTTGATTAAATTAAAAGACTTATGCTGATATTTATCTACAAAAGATTTGGCTTCCTTTAATATAGATTCTCCTCCTTACTTCAAAATGTGTAGTTAACCAAGAATTGTTTCCCATAAAGTACCTTTCAACAAAGACTTTTTCTTCCTAACTATTTGGCCATTATAACACAAAATTTAATAAATAAATTTTAAAACAAAATTGTAATGCTCATAAAGAATAGCTTGTACTATGGCATATTTATACAATAAGCTAAGTCAACAAACTTTTAACTATCAAGAAAATCAAATTCAGAGATAAAGATAGACATAGTCTATACATTCATTACAAAGACTGTATAAAAATTGCAGGTAGATTTGATTCCAAAAGGATAGCTTGTCCCACAAAAGTAGATATTTAAATTTGAACATCTAATTTACACCTTTTGATGCAAAAAATAACGGACAAACATACATTTGAACATCTGATTTACACCTCTTGATGCAAAAAATAAAGAGAAAACACACAAGTCTAAATAAAATTGTTGGATGTAGCAAACATTATTTTTTTTATTGGATTAAGAATCAAAAATTTATAGCAACAATGGATTACACCATACTAAATAGCAAAGCAAAGAGTGTTGAGTTACGGATATCTTGTCCCACAAAAGTAGATATTCAAATTTGAATATCTGATTTACACCTCTTGATGCAAAAAAAATTGTTGGATGTAACAAACATTATTATTTTTTTTTATTGGATTAAGAATCAGAAATTTATAGATTTACAGCAACAATGGATTACACCATACTGAATAGCAGCAACAAAAAGTGATGAGTAAAGCATACAACAACAAAAAGTGTTGAGTAACACCATAAAGAAAAACTCACAGCAACAGAGAGCATAAGACTAGAACAGAAACAAAGACTAACAAATATTATAAATAAATGTGTTTCTTCATGAAGAAAAAATGTGATGTAGTATTTGTTGGAGCGTTAGAAAATCTTAAAGTTCTATTTAGATATTCAATTCAACAACATTTTAAAAAAAATTAATGCAAACAAGCGATCTGCTTCTTCTATGTACAATATAAATTTCTGATAAACACTTTAATTTATAAAATATTATAAATTGTTCAACTGCAAGTATTTTCATTAAAAAATATATAACAGAACTTTGAATAAAAGATAGTAAGTATCAAAGAACAATCATTAAATACTACTTTAATTAATAAAATGAAAACAAAATAAAAATTGAAGCCAAATTTTACTTAGTAAATATAGATATCAACATTTCAAAATATATATTAAGAAAGTAACATATAAATATAAGATTCATTACACTCCACTTTTTCAAAAATTATAAAAAAAAATTATATAAAAAATAAAACAAATTTGTTACAAATCATATATATATTTTTTGAATCTTTACATTTTGATTTTTTTCCTCTTATGATTGTTATTACCAAAAATAAATTAAAAAAATAGTTCAATGAAATATTATTTCATTCTCATTCTCAAACTCTGAATCCCACCCAGAAACTCCAAAATCATTCTGGTCTGCACGCATCATCGACATTCTGGAACTTTTTGACCACAAGTCTAGTTTCCAGTGATTAAGTAATTGAGGTTCAGCAGTATATATGTCAACAACCTTACAAATAACTGTACGTGTTTCAAAAATTTCAGGAAAGTAGATGTGCCCATATCCAAACGGCCTTTCCTTCCATTGCCTTTTATTCTCTTCATACCTCTCCTTTTCAGAAGCTGTCATATCTTGATATAAATTTGGCAGATTTTCCATCCTCTGCCTTTCATTGTCACAATTTTCTTCATTTTCTGAATCAGACCCATATTCCTGTGGCCAGTCACTGTCTCCCAGGTCAAGTGAATTCCAATCAACTTCATCAATGTATGCGTTGGGATCAAGTTCTGGTCTGTCACAAGGAGTGCCATTAACCTTTGCAAAATACCTCATCTTGGCGAGATGAAAAGCTTCTTCTGCTGCTGAATCATTCCACTCCTCTATTTCTGGAAAGAGATTTGTGTATTTCTTTGCCTCACAAAATTCTTTCCATGAAAGGCTGACAGATTTCTTGCAAAACTCCTTTTCCCACGAAGGTACAGCCGGTATCCAGATAGCTACAACATCAAAACACTAGTTAGAAAATATATTATGCATATAAATAGACTTTAAGCGTAACGCATATTTCAGAATATGGTCCATGCACACTCATACTGCATTAAAGGGAACCCATAACTTTCCCGGAGATTTAACAACAAAAAGATAAAAGCAGACACTAAACGTCCCCAAATACTCATAACCAAGTCAGCAATACCAAAATTGGAGTATGCCCCACATAACATCCAGAAAAAAAAAAAAATACAGAAGAAATGAACATTAAAAACAAGTAAAACTACAAAATCTAAATAATTGAAAAATTCTCTAACGCTACACTGAGAAATATCTATAAACAACACAATGTACTCCTAACTCAGCGAACAGTCAATGGAGGACTGTATTATTATTCATTCTAGAAAAACAGCGCGTACAAATTGAAAGATTGGTTTTTAATGTCTTCACTACTCATACAGCTGCGATTACAAGTAGAAGACTCCTTTTATTACAAACAGTTCTAAAAACAGAAAATATCCTAACTAGAACTTGTCATATCCCCTCGATACCTTGTTAATCATTTTGCATGACCCTAGCCCCGATGTAATTTGGACTAGGGTTGGAACTTCAGACTATAATGTGCTAACATAAATAACTATGTGGGTGTGTGTGAGTGTGTGTTAAATAGGAACCTTGATATTATTATTATTGTGATTATCACTCCTATTATGTTATTTTAATTTAATGCATTGAATGTTTGATTAACACGGACTAACAATTTGGCTGTTGTACTGGTGTGAGGTTTGTTGTTGGATGCAGGTGCCAGGGGTGCAAAGTGAGGTGGATTATGTGGTTTTGTTGGTTGAGAGATAAGACAAGGCAATGAATCCCATGACTATATAATGTTATGGTGAATAAAAATAAAAATAAATCAAAAAAATTTGAAATGTCACTTGCAAGGGGCGTATAAACCAAGACTCCCATTAATCTAAATAAATGAAAAGAAGAAATAAAGTCCATCATCGAGCAAATATGGAAGGAAAGAGAAGGACGCAGGAAAAGGAAGGAAATGCTTTCATAGGAGAAGAAGGCGGCTAAGACAGTAGTAGAGGCATAAATCTCGACCAAGGAGGAAGAAGCTTGGTGAAGAGGAGGACAACAAAAGCATTAAGAGGCCTAGAAACCCCTGCAACAGCCGCCAATGGAAGGAAAGAACTTTGACCAGCATGCCATAGAGAAACTCGTCCCTCTTTCCTTAAATCGACTAGAAAATATCTCATTTTGGAAGAGAAAACGGTGGGAAGAGCAAAGAAAGAGGAGGGGCGTGGTTGTTTCAAGGGACTAGACGAGTTTGAAGAGGATACCAGACTTTGGCAGCTAGGGCATTCCATTTTTCTACTCCAAATCTCACCATCTCAGGTTTGAAATCCTTCTATTATGCAATACCATTCTATGATACAACCTTTGTGAAATTTTATTTTGGCTTTGGAATCTTGATGTAAAGTTCTTGCAATAATTTGTTTTGAGAGCTCACCACATGCTCAAGAGCTGGGAGCTGTATTTTTACTTTATAAATTTAAGCAAGTGTAAAGGAAATAACTTAAGAAACTAAGAACTCAGAAAAATAAACTCCACACCAGCTGTAGGATGGGGTGCTTGAATAGGGAATCTCTTTTTGCCTAATCTGAACAAAAAAAAAATGAAGCAAATGCATTAAAATACCTCTTTCAACATAGTTTGAATGGTATAGTTTTTAGCAAGAAAGTTAGTTGGTCAAAAAATGAAGCAAATGCATTAAATTACCCCTTTCAACATAGTTTAAATGGTCTGGTTTTTAGCAAGAAAGTTAGCTGGTCAAAAAATGAAGCAAATGCATTAAAATACCTCTTTCAACATAATTTTAATGGTTTGGTTTTTAGCAAGAAAGTTAGCTAGTAAAAAATGAAGCAAATGCATTAAAATACCTCTTTTAGCATAGTTTTAATGGTCTAGTTTTTAGCAAGAAAGTTGGTCAAAAAATGAAGCTAATGCATTAAATTACCTCTTTCAACATAGTTTAAATGGTCTGGTTTTTAGCAAGAAAGTTAGCTAGTCAAAAAATGAAGCAAATGCATTAAAATACCTCTTCTAGCATAGTCTTAATGGTCAGATTTTTATTAGTAAGATAGCAGGTCAAATCTGATGCAAATGAGTAAGATATCTCCTTTAGTTGTTGCCATAATGGTCTGATCTTACTTTAGAAGTGGAGCTGGGTAAGTCTGATATAAGAAAAATTTAAGATAACTCCCTTAGCTATTGTCTTATTGGACCAATTTTACCTTAGAAATGGTGCGGGTCAAATCTATTACAATTTAAATGAAAATTTGTGGGATGCTAACTCTATGTAACACCTACACATTGTATAATCTCTACTTAAAAGTGTTGGTGGCAAGGTATTCCCTCTTCATAGAGGTTTCCCAAATTGAAGCATCAAACAATGTTATTGATAAAAATAACTCTTTCATAACCTTAGGCTAAATCTAAGACGAAGACGTGGTAGAATGTAAGCAACATTTGGGGGAAGTTGAATTGATCTATCGCTGTCCACAAATTAAATATCCCCTCCATACCTCTCTGCCTTGTTGGCTACTAGGACAACCATCTATATGTGGGTTATTTTTGTTATGAACAAGCAAATAGGAAGTCATTCTCCTCTAATGGAGTACTTGAACTGATGTAGTATGGAATTACAATCCCTGCAACTTCTTGTTTTGAAAATTATTCTCGAAGGAATTAATAGAATAGGTAACCACTTCAAGCTATCTAGAGATGTAGAGTTACCTCCCCTCCACCATAAAGTGTCTAGGAGTAAGAGGTGCTCTTCTTGAAATATCTAGCCATGCCATGTTGGTTGCAGCTATGATGGGAGACTATTGATCCTAAGTTGGAACCTACTGAGTTGAGTGAGGAACCTACTTCTTGTCCAACGCTAGGCCTGAGCCAAGGAATAGTACTACTCGAGATGGACAGTAGTCTAGGAGTAGCGCTAGGCTCGAGATGGACAAAAGACTAGGGGCAGTACTATGCTTGAGATGGACCATAGTCTAGGGGCGGTGCTAAGTTTGAGATGGATGATGGTCTAGGGGTAGCACTAGGCTCGAGATGGACAACAGTCTAGGGGCAACAATATGCTCGAGATGGACAAGATTCTAGAAGCAGTAATAGCTCAAGATGGTCATTAGTCTAGGGGCCTTCCATGCCAACGATGGTTACTCTTGGTTGCTTAGCCAATAGGACATCAGGAAGGAAAATTCCCTAGCAAGCTCAAGTAGGTAGAATGAACTCCCTGTGTAATCCCTATAGCCATTAAGGGATCCTTAAGATACCATAGCTAGGCGTACCATGGAAAGAGGGTTACTAGGAAGACAATTTGTACATAGTTAAGGGGATTGAATGCCACACTATCTCTCTCTCTCACCACAGGCCACATAATCTGCTTGGAGGGGTGGATAGGGTTTGAATCCACTTTGGTTGGGATTAGTTTGCACCCCACCATGAGCAGAGTAAGCAAGGACGTGGAGATAACTTAAACTCAATCATGAAGGTATGTACAAGCTAGTTAGTAACTTCCTTATGGTTTAATGCAATAATTCGTACTAGTAGGTTTATGTAACTGATATGATATTATAATGATTAAGCTGATCACCATTATTTTTTATATGATTCTAACCTTCTATGTGATCCTTCTTGCATGATGAAGAGAAAAAAAAAAATTGTGCAGATTTTCTCCTTCGTTGGGGCAGTTTTACAGAATGTTGCATATACATGCAGTTTAGCATGCAGCACAGAAGCTGCAATCTTACAAAGAACTAAAGAAAGAACATGTTCTAACTACATCAATTCATGCAAGCAAGAAACAGAGTAGCATGCAAACTGAATGCACGGAGGACATAAACAAATAAATCTGGAGTAGCGCAGCATGCAAACAGTAGTTGCTTGAGATTAAAAAATGATAGAAATGATCGAAGCATTTCGCTTTCTGTACCTGTCGTTTTCTGGGGACGAAAGACATTCAGAACCTCCTTGTTAGGAATATAAGATGGTGTCCATCGTGGACCGCCTTTCCATGATTGGTTTCTCCTCCGACCACCCATTTCTCCAACTCAAATAAAAAGCCAGGGAACTGATTCCTAAATGAAACAATATATAAATGAAACAATATATAATTGTGATCTGTAAAAAACCAAAAACATAAAATTCATTCAATCCTAAATTGATTATTCAATTAAGTTACTTGAACAAATAAATAATCAAAACTAACTAGGAATCTCTGTCCAAAACATCTAAAAACAACAAAATGGTCGTCTGTTATAATAGCTTGAAGAGAAAATCATTCAAAAATCGTTGCAAAGTGCTTTCCCAAAAGCTTGAAATGCTCCAAGAAACATAAATAAGATTACCATTGCCAAAATTTAGCTGTGAGAACTAAAACTATATATATCATTGTTTTTTAATGCTGTCAAAACACAGGCTGTCAGAAACACACATTAACCTGGTTAATTTAGGAATTGGTAGCATTGGACGATGGATAAACAATGGTGGAAGCAGTGCGGATTAGACTCCTAAATATTTCATAACGAATATATCATAACGCTTGTTGCCTTGCTTAGTAAATATCTAAAACGTTAGAAATAGAATCTTGAAAATTTCCGCATCAATATATGCATTAAAAGCAGTAGCTTAAGAGCTTATATTAGATGAAAGAGAGAGACAAGTCTTTTTGTGACAACTGTGTTAAGTGTTGTTAACAGATGTTTAGGAAGTGTGATTAAATAAATTTTGTGTTTCTAACATTTTATCATTAATTTTATTTCATCACAGAATAATTAGATGATGTGTTTCTTATAGCACAAAGCAAATAGGTGTATTAGCTATTCATGCACAAACAAAGAACATTTAATATCAATATTTTATTTTACTCTCTTTTTTATTTGAGTTTGACATTTTGATTTTTTTCATCACATTCATTCTCAACTTGGTGTATAAACTCATTGAAAACAAAAAATGCTTCATACTTGTTATGTAGAAAGTGGACCCATATCATTCAAGTAATGTCATCAATGAATGTCATGAAATATTGATATTTCCTAATGGAAACTATCTTCATTGGTCCACAAAAACCAAAATGAACTAACTCCAACTTTTTTGGAAACTCTTTAGGTTTTCCCAACTTTTTTGTCCACGTTGTTTCCTATAACAAAAGTTTCATATGCACATTTCTTTATATTTATGGGTGGAATGTCATATGCTATATTCTATTAATCAAACTTTTCCTTCAATGTCTTGAGGTTGATATGGCCAACTCTTTCATGCTACATAACACTTGAAGATAAGGATTTGGAGGAGGTTTTCCTTAAATAAAATAATAACTCTTTCATATATCCATCATATACCTATTTTTCTAAACTATCAAACACTTTATAAGTTCCTTGTTAAAAAATAGCCATCATACTTTTGTTGACTAAGATCAGATTTTCTTTAGTCCTAGAACAAGCAAAACACTCTCAATATATGTTTTACCTTGGGTTAGAGCATTGAGAGTATTGAGCTACCAAATCCTTCAACATGCATTTTTGAATCATCCCCCAATGTAATAGTGTCTATTTATTTGTTATATTTCTCAAGATTTAAATAAATTACCAACTTGTGATGAGTTGCACCTCAATCGATGATCTAGACATCATTGTTTTACATATTTGAAAGAGTTTTTTGAAAAGGTCAGTGACTTTCATCATCATCTTCAATATACAATTCAACCATCATACTTCCTTGTTTACTTGTGTTCATACATTTCTTCTTCTTGAATTATTTTCACTCAAAATGACCAAGATGATTTCAATAATAACAAAACTTTCCTTTTATTTTCTCATCATTACTTATGTAATAGAATGCATTTTTTATTGGGCCTTCTTATCTTTGAACTTGGAGGTAAAAATATTTAAATTGGATCAACTTCATCATGTTTACTAATGTTGCAATAGTAGACACTTCTAAGGATTGAATTTCAATGTTGTCAAGTTTTCACTGAATGTGAGTGTAGTCTTGAAATTATCAAAGGACTTTGGTAAACTATTAAGAGTTGTGGAGATGATATCTTTATCAATGATAGTCTCATATAAAATAATGAGACTATTTAAAATACCCTTTTATCTTTAAAATATTCTTAGTTATTGATTTTTTTCTTACTTATATTTTATACTTGAGTTTGAATTTCAAAAATTATTGATATAATTTCCTAATGGGAACTATCTTTATTAGTCCACAAACAACTATTTCCATCTTTTAGGAAACTCTCTATGCCTTCCCAATTCTTTTTCTATGTTGTTTCTCATAACATGGATTTCATAGACATACTTCTTTTTATAATTGTGAGTGGAATACCATATAATATATTATCTAAATTAATTATTTCATTTAATGTCTTGAGGTTGATATGGTCAAGACTTTCATCCTACAACTACTTTTTTGAGTTAACATTTGAAGATTAGGCTTTACAGGAATTAGTACTTAAATAAGATAGTTACCCATTCATATATCCACCATATACCTTTTTTTCCTTATTATTAAATAACTTATAAATCCCTTCTTAAAAAATGACTTCATGTTTTTGCTGACAAAGAAAAGAATTTTTCTTTAGTCCTAGAATCAGTAGAACATTCTCAACATATGCTTTACCTTAGGTTAGAAGTTTAGATGATCTCTACCAAATATTTCAACATGTAATTGTGAACCGTCTCCCAATACATAATAGGATCTCTTTATTTCTTTTTGACATTTCTCAAGATGATAATAAATTACTATTCACGTGATGAGTAGCACTTGAATCGGTGATTTATACATCATTTTTTTTTATATATTTATAAGCATTTTCTAACAATGGTCTATGAATTTCATTATCATCTTTAATATCAAATTCAACTAGCATACTTCATTGTTTAATTTTTTCATAACTTTCTTCTTCTTGAAGCATTTGCACTCAAAATGACCAAGATGATCATAATAATAGAAAACCTTTACTTTTATTTTCTCATCATTATTTGCAATATTATTTCTTTTTTATTGCACGTTCTCATCTTTGAACTTTGAAGAAAAACATTTATTGGTTTAGCTTCATCATCTCTAGTGAAAATTTCTTCGTGTTGCAATAAAAAGTCTGCAAAGCATTGAATTTCAAGGTTGCCATTTTTTCATGCAATATGAATGTAGCTTTTAAAATATCAAAGGATTTTGGTAAAATATTAATAGTTGTGGAGATGAGATATTTATCAATTAGAGCCTCACCTAAAGTGATAAGACTATTTAAATATCCTTTTATCCTTAAAATATTATTAGTTACTAATTTGTACACATTCTTAGATTGTATAATTGAGTTTGAAGTATTTGTGCTCTAACAACGTCCATATGCTCGAACATTATGGTGATAGCATCCATTTTTTCCTCTAGTATGGTTATATTTTATACGTTGTTTTTATCAATGTACCATTGACAAGCATGTTTATCAAGGCCATGCTTGGTGTGATTTCTTGTCAAATTATTCTTGAAGAAAAAATATATGGTATTTCTTGTTAGCACTTCAGTGAAAATGGAGGCAAGATCTAAGAATAAAATTGTTTTCATCTAATGATGTTATTCGCTAGATTGGTCAAAACTATTCAAATCAATAGAAATGACACCCAATATATTATTTTATATTATAGAAAATTTCAACAAGGTAGCCTAAGTAAAAATATTTTCTAATTCTATATAAAATATAGAATTTAATATAGGTGTTTCTTTTTCTATTATTGAAACAAAGGATTTGACAGTGATGCACCTACCTTTCTCTATTTCATTAGGGAAAAGAGATCCCCAAAGGTAGGATTGACTTTCAACCCTTAGGTGAGTCAACCCTATTGGAGATCTTGGCTATTTTCCTTATAACAAGATGGGGTCAAATCTACCTGAACAACACTTTGGGGAGAAAAATTAAAAATAGTAAATGAACTCAATTATGCAATGTGAAACTTGGATCATCAACCTAAAGCATAAAATAATCATAAACAATAGACTTACAATAGATCTAAGAAGGGTAAGTTGATGTGTACCAGTCACAGAAGTTGTTTAGTGTCCTCCTAAGATAGATTCACCCTAGGGTGAATGGATCTTGC
>VDFB02163056.1:0-18140 GCA_007258455.2 Sequoia sempervirens
GTCTTAGTCCCATTTGGAATTTTTGAAATATTTGAATATGGTCCTAAGGCTAGATGTCTACACTTCCTTCTTCTTTGATCTTAGGTTCTGAAACTTTTGGATCTAGCTGCCCGGTATGTGCAAGATCATCATGGAAAAAATGGAAGCCCATAAGAAGTGGCAAAAATTTAGAAAATCAGTTAGGCAACTTGAAATAAAATTTGAATAGAAGCTATCTATATTATTTCAAAAATATGTAAAAATAGAATCTATAGAAAATTAGATATAGTTTCTAAACTTCACAAAGAAGTTTATTTTAAAAAATCTACTAAGAGTGAAAATTTGAGGCTGTCATTAGTACTTAAATTTCAAAGGAAAAAATAAGTAGGTGTTTGCACGACCACTCTAACCACATATTAATATTTTTTTTTATAATATTTTAGATATAAGTAGAGGACTCATGTCAGATGTGATGCATATTTTTGTAATTTTTTTTCCAAGTAAATAATTAATTATGAATTTTTTATTACAACTTTTAAAATATATAAAAGCTTCGTGTGTCTACAAAACCTTAACTTGGTTAAAACTTCATAGAAAGTTATTTTTAATCCTATAATATCACAGAGAGCATAGAATGCATGATGCATATTTTGGATTCAAAAATGTAATCTTAATTTAGAAAGCTATATATGTTTTCAATCAACCTATCAATCCAGAACTTTGAAATTAAACAATTCAAATAGAAAATGAATAATAATTATATTAAATTCAAAGTAAAAGCATAATTTATAAGTAGTGGAAATTTAGGAATCTCCTTCAAAAGCTCTTTTAGTTTCATCAATTTTTGGGTTAAAAGTCATACAGTGTAATGTCCTTCTAGTTGACTTGTTGACATGTATCAGCAGGATTAGCCTATTAATGGCTCTCGTAGGCTAATGAGGCATGGTGAGAGAGTCAGCCGGCAGTCATTTGGTGATTACTTAGCTCAGTATTTGTTTGGAGTAAGGTTTTCCATCATATTTCATCATTATTTCTATTTATGGAAACCTTATTTTATAATTTGATGTTGAGATGCACTTTATTAATAATATAATATTTTAATATTTTATAAAGTGCAAATAATTAAAATATATTGGAATCTTCTAGAAGTCAAAAAGATAATATTATTTTATTGAGGCCGACCTCTAGAGGAAATGCATAAATAGACCTTGAGGTCTCACCATTGACCATCTAGATTTGATGAATTGTTGATTGGTGATTTCTTCTTGAGCATTTGTGGAGCCAAGTGGTCTGCAGATAATCAATTTGTCTTTGGGAACGAAAACTCCCATTGATAGCATAACTGAGGGAGTGAAATATCTCTTGAAGGGTTGCAGATTGGAGGTGATATTTCAGTCACTTCATTGGGCAAAATTTGTGGCCAAGGGCCAATTTTGAAGACTACGATTATAGGAGTTGATTGGCATTGAGAGTAGTATTTGTGGCATCGAATATTTGAAGGGAAAGGACAGATTTCCATTGGGCAAAGTCTGAAGCTAAGTCTGAAGCAAAACAGGGACGCCATTGGAGACCTCTTTTTATTCATTACAGCTCATATGTGCATCGATTCTTCTTGGAGATTGGGGCGCTTCTTTCCTTGATCATTGCTGGTTGTGTTTGGAGTTATTGGAGGCTTGAATTCATTGTGAATTATTTTATTTCTGCATTCCTATCAAAACAGGGGCGACTTCTTCAAAAATTCGATTTGGCTTCTCAAGGTCTTCAACACACAAGATATTGATTGCTTCTTCATTGGAGATACAAGGCGACTCCTAAACCAGGTTCCTTTATTTATTTCATGCATGTTAGATGTCATTTAATTGCATAATAGGAGGTACGGCTGTAGGTGACAGTCTATATCAGACTTAAGCATTTATTCATATGTATAATGCCAAGAGTCTTGGCTATTTGCTATTATCATTGTAATGATGCATTCATAATAATAGTGGAGATATAAGTTGCTGATTACAATAGATATTCTTGCAATGAAATTGTAAATGATATGATGCATGGCAAGTGTTTAACATAATGTCTACTTGCTGTAGCTAAACATTGCATTCCTAGTTTCTCATATATTTGCATTGAAAATCCAAAAAGAATTGAATATTGCATATAGATCAGATTGTGGGCATTGTGGAAGTGTTTAAATCAATCTTAGCATCCATTTCTATCAAGCAACTTCAAACTGAAACACTACATCAGCAAGTTACAAGGTTGCATATGAACTGTTTGACATAATCACAAGTAGCAAATTAGGGCAAATTGTGATCAGTTTGAGCAAGGCTCATTACAGTGGTATCAGAGCGGTTTCCTGCCATCCTTTGGGTTAAGATTTGTCTTCATTTATGCAACAAAGTGACAGGACCAAGAGATATACAGCTAGAGAAGAAAGGAAACAAACACAGTGGACACCACATCCTGAACAAGACACCTTATCAGCAGCTGTTGCAGCAAGACACCAAGAGATTGGTGGCACCATGGAGGAAAGAAGAGAAGGTGATCCTCCTATAAATGAAAAGAGGAATGGGGATAGAGGTGAAGAATTATTGGAAAGAATGGCCCAAGCATTTGAAGGTTTTTCAGCTTCCTTGCAGCAGCAGATTCAACATAACAGAGTTATTTTGGAAAATAGAACAAGGAATAACAGGGATCACGATGAGGACAGGAGTGTAGCCAGATCAAGGAGAGGGCAAAGAACCACTTCCCGTACTGCTGATAGGCCATCACGACCTACCTTCCTAAGGGAAGAGCGGGCTGCAGAAGAGAATGTTGAAGATGTTGAGGAGCCTACCTTCGCTGATGCATATATGGCTGCTCATGATGAATGGCAACTATTGACACCAGAAGCACAAGAGTTATGCATTTTGATCGATTTGTGCAGACAAGAATGGACTACTACAAGTCTCGGCAGGAGAGGAGACCTAGGAATCATAATAAGGACCTTAAGCAAGCTACCAATAAGCTTACACTGCCTATGTTTGATGGTAGTGGCAAGACTACTGCACAATCATGGATTCATAAATTGGATACTTTCTTGGCTCTTCGACCCATGACAAAAGAGGAAGCCATCAAGTATGCCACTTTGCACTTGGAAGGTGTAGCACACGATTGGTGGTATCATGGATTAGTAACATTGCAACATAATCAGATTACAACCTATCAAGAGTTTGTGGACAGACTTGTGGAACGCTTTGATAGGAGAGATCCAGAATCATACTTCAGGGATTTGGCCCAACTCAAGCAAGTTGGAAGTGTGGAGAGCTACATTGGAGATTTCCAGAAATTATCAGTGATGGTTCCTAACATCTCTGAGAGACGGTTGGTAGTATTATTTATTGAAGGATTAATGGAACCTATGAGAGGTTGGATTAAAGCCTTTGATCCTCCTACTCTTCAGGAGGCTATGAAGAAGGCTAGGAGTATGGAGCTGTCAGCACCACAGAAGTTTGCATCCAAAGGATCTTCTTCATATTGAGATAATAAATCTTTCCCTAAGAAGAAGAACAAACTTGACTTCAAGGACAAATCAGCAACGCCTTTGGATCGTGACACACTCAATGATTTGCGGAAGAAGTTGTGTTTCTATTGTAAAGGGCCTTATGATGCAAACCATGATTGTCCCTTGAGACCGAAGGGTAAGGCTAATAGAGTAATGTGGGCATATTATGAGGATTCTGAATCAAAGAGATCGGATCAGCAATCTGATTGTGAAGACTCAGGGACTGAGCACGAGGAAGAAAAGCACGAAAGTGAAGAGGAACATGAAGGAGCAACAAGGCAACATGATGCACACATCACTAGCATCCAACAGGAGGGTTCATTTAGGATGCGTGGGGTCCTAGCTGGGCAAAAGATAATTACTCTTCTTGATACAGGGGCAACTCACAACTTCATTGATGCTCGTCTGGTTGATAGGAGAGGCATCAGAACAGAAGAATTTGAGGGAATAAGAGTTAAGGTTGCAGATGGTTATACCCTCAAATGTGATAGAAGAATTTCAGACTTGCCTATACGCTTGAACAACTATGAGTTCAAGACGGACTTCTATGTGGTAAACATGGGTGATACTGACATGGTGCTTGGCATGAGATGGTTACATGATATTGGGAAATTCACACTTGATCTCAGAGAGATGGAGATGTCTTTTCAGGTTGATGGAAAGACTCATGTTCTTAAGGCAATCCGAGACTCTAGTTTCAGGATGATCTCATTCAGGAGGATGGTGAGGCTAGTAAGACATGATATGGTAGAGTGGGCAGCAGAATGTGTGTTGATGCCTACACAAGGGGAACAACAGAAACCAGAGTACCATCCAGATATCCAGGAGTTAAGGATTAAGCATACGAAGGTGTTTAGCGAGATTCCTCCAGGCAGACCTCCAGATCGAGGGATTGAGCATATCATCGAGTTGGAGGAGGGCGCCAAGCCCATCATAGTCACTCCATACAGACATCCCAAGCGACTCAAGGATGAAATTGAAAAGACAATTAAGGAGTTGCTGGCCATGGGACATATTAGACCAAGTAAGTCTCCTTTTGCATCTTCAGTAGTGCTGGTTAAGAAAAAAGATGGTACATTGCGGATGTGTATTGATTACAGACTCTTGAATAAGAGAACAATTAAGAACAGATATCCCATCCCTAGAATTGATGAGTTGATAGATGAGTTACATGGTGCACGTTTCTTCTCTAAGATTGATCTGAGGTCCGGTTATCATCAGATTCGGGTTAGGGAACAGGACATTGAGAAGACTGCATTTAGATGCCATTGTGGGCACTTTGAGTTTATGGTTATGCCATTTGGGTTAACCAATGCTCCAGCAACTTTTCAGTCCACAATGAACAGGGTCTTCCATTCACAGTTGAGGAGGTATGTACTGGTATTCTTTGATGATATTTTGGTGTACAGTAAAACATGGGATGATCATATAGCACATCTTGACATAGTATTGGGCATTTTGGGGAAAGAGTCCTTGTATGCAAAGGAGTCTAAGTGTGACTTAGGGATGACAGAGTTACTATATCTTGGTCACATCATCAGTTCTGAGGGAGTACGTATGGATCCTGAAAAGATTAAGGCAATTGTTGAATGGCCTACACCAGTGAATCTTACTCAGCTTAGAGGATTTTTGGGGTTGTGTGGATTCTACCGCAGATTTGTTAATGGATATTCACGCCATGCAGCACCACTCACAGACTTGACCAAGAAAGGGGCTTTCGTTTGGACACCAGAGGTGCAGGATTGCTTTGAGATGTTCAAACTAATTATGACTACATGTCCAGTGCTTGCTTTGCCAGATTTTTCTAAACCCTTTGAGCTACAATGTGATGCTTCAGGAGAGGGAATTGGTGCAGTCCTTATGCAGGACAAACATCCGATTGCTTTTGAGAGTCGGAAGCTTCGCGGTCTAGAAAGGGGATATAGCATATATGATAAGGAAATGTTGGCCATTATGCATGCATTGGCCAAATTCAGACAGTATTTGGTGGGCAGCAAATTTGTAGTGAAGACAGACCACAACAGCTTGAGGCACTTCCTAGGGCAACAGGATCTTAATGATCGTCAGCAAAAATGGGTGAGTAAGTTGCAATCATATGACTTTGACATTTCCTTCGTTAAGGGAACACAGAATGTTGTGGCCGATGCTTTATCACGACGTCCCCACTTGAGTTCTATGGCTGGGATTGAGGAAGATTGGAGGCACCTGATTGTGGTAGAGTATGTTAAGGACAGTTGGGCTACAGGTATTGTTGATGGATTAGTTCAGGATGATAGGTACACAGTTATAAATGAACTTATCATTTACAAGGGAAGGATCTATTTGATTCCAGGATCGGAAATGAAGATCATTATTCTGAGGGCCTTTCACGATGCACCTATGGCAGGACATCCCGGTTATTTCAAAACTTATAAACAGGTACGGGAGAGGTTTACATGGAAGGGCCTTAAATCAGATGTGCTACAGTATGTTAGAGAATGTCCTGTTTGTCAGCAAAATAAACAGGAGCACACACACCCTGCAGGCTTACTTCAGCCACTTCCAATCCCTGACAGGAAGTGGGAGTGTTTGACAGTGGACTTCATCAGGCTTGCCTAAGGCCCAGGGGCGAGATTGTATCTATGTGGTCGTAGATCGTTTGACTAAATTTGCTCACTTCTTTCCGATCACATCTACATATTCAGCTACTCAGGTAGCAGAGTTGTTCTTCCAGGAGGTATTTAGACTGCATGGGTTACCTCGGAACATTGTCAGTGATAGAGATAGCCGATTCATGAGCCATTTTTGGCAGGAGCTATTCAGGCTATGTGGGACAGAACTCTCTCCGAGCACTAGTTACCACCCACAGACCGATGGACAGACAGAAATAGTAAATAAATGGGTGGAAGGGTATCTGAGGAACTACATCGCAGGACAGCAAAAGGGGTGGGTCAAGTGGTTATATCTTTGTGAGTATTGCTACAATACCACTTACCATCTCTCCATTCAGATGACACCATTCATGGCCTTGTATGGATATGATGCACCTAGTTTCTTGGATCTTTTGTTGAGTGACAGTCGTGTGCCTAGTGCTGGTGATCTCTTGCAGGATAATCAGGACATTATGAGGGCTTTACGGGAGAATATTCAAAAGGCACAAAACCAACAAAAACAGTATGCAGATCAGAAGAGGGTTGAGCGCTCCTTTGAGGTTGGTGATATGGTGTACTTGATGTTGCAGCCTTACAGGCAGTCCACTCTTAAGAGGAGCGGAGCAGAGAAGCTTAAGCCACGTTACTATGGTCCTTTCAGGATTATCAGGCGAGTAGGAGAAGTGGCTTATGAGTTGGAATTGCCTACTGATAGTAGCGTACATAATGTATTTCATGTGTCTCGCCTCAAGAAGGCGTTAGGACATCGTGTGGTTCCCTCCACGACATTGCCACCATTGAATGATGAGGGAAAATTGATTTTGGTGCCAGAGGCTATATTGGATGTTCGTGAGAAGACTTTGCAGAAACGAGTTATCAGGGAATACTTGATCAAGTGGAGAGACTTACCAGTTGAGGATGCGACATGGGAGAGTGAGGAGATCTTGCAGCATCCTGATTTGAGATTGCTTGGGGACAAGCAATTTCAGGAGGGGCGGACTGTAATGTCCCCTTCTTGTTGACATTGATATATCAGTAGGATTAGCCTATTAAGGGCTCTTGTAGGCTAATGAGGCATGGTGAGAGAGTCAGCCGGCAGTCATTTGGTGTTTACTAAGCTCAGTATTTGATTGGAGTAAGGTTTTCCATCATATATCATCAATATTTCTATTTATGGAAACCTTATTTTATAATTTGATGTTGAGATGCACTTTTAATAATATTATATTTTAATATCTTATAAAGTGCAAATAATTAAAGTGGAATCTTCTAGAAGTCAAAAGATAATATTATTTTATTGAGGCCGACCTCTAGAGGAAATGCATAAATAGACCTTGAGGTCTCACTATTGAGCATGGAGATTTGATGTTGATGATTGATGATTTCTTCTTGAGCATTTGTGGAGCCAAGTGGTCTGCAGATAATCAATTTGTCTTTGGGAACGAAAACTCCCATTGATAGCATAACTGAGGGAGTGAAATATCTCTTGAAGGGTTGCAGATTGGAGGTGATATTTCAGTCACTTCATTGGGCAAAATTTGTGGCCAAGGGCCAATTTTGAAGACTATGATTATAGGAGTTGATTGGCATTGAAGAGTAGTATTTGTGGCATCGAATATTTGAAGGGAAAGGACAGATTTCCATTGGGAAAAGTCTGAAGCTAAGTCTGAAGCAAAACAGGGACGCCATTGGAGACCTCTTTTTATTCATTACAGCTCATATGTGCATCGATTCTTCTTGGAGATTGGGGCGCTTCTTTCCTTGATCATTGCTGGTTGTGTTTGGAGTTATTGGAGGCTTGAATTCATTGTGAATTATTTTATTTCTGCATTCCTATCAGAACAGGGGCGACTTCTTCAAAAATTCGATTTGGCTTCTCAAGGTCTTCAACACACAAGATATTGATTGCTTCTTCATTGGAGATACAAGGCGACTCCTAAACCAGGTTCCTTTATTTATTTCATGCATGTTAGATGTCATTTAATTGCATAATAGGAGGTACGGCTGTAGGTGACAGTCTATATCAGACTTAAGCATTTATTCATATGTATAATGCCAAGAGTCTTGGCTATTTGCTATTATCATTGTAATGATGCATTCATAATAAAAGTGGAGATATAAGTTGCTGATTACAATAGATATTCTTGCAATGAAATTGTAAATGTTATGATGCATGGCAAGTGTTTAACATAATGTCTACTTGCTGTAGCTAAACATTGCATTCCTAGTTTCTCATATATTTGCATTGAAAATCCAAAAAGAATTGAATATTGCATATAGATCAGATTGTGGGCATTGTGGAAGTGTTTAAATCAATCTTAGCATCCATTTCTATCAAGCAACTTCAAACTGAAACACTACATCAGCAAGTTACAAGGTTGCATATGAACTGTTTGACATAATCGCAAGCAGCAAATTAGGCAAGGATCGGCTTGAGCAAGGCTCATTACAATCAGCCACATGGGCCATCATATCACTTACATATCACCACTTTTTGGCCCATCATGATCCTACACATACCCAGCTTGTACAAGTGAGTTTCTATGAAGATGGCAACTTTGCAATGCAACTTTGAAACTTTGTAGCTTTTCACTTCAAATGATCTTCAATTCTTCAACCTAAATTTGCAGTCATAAACATACCAAAGGGGAAAAACTTGTTGATTGTTAGTGAATGGGGGTTTTCCTTGGTCAAACCCCTTGGTGGTAATTAAACCTTGAAATAAAATAAAATAAAGGAAGGAAATGATAAGAGAACAACATGCAATGCTACAACTCACCAAACCCTTGTGATAAGGTCTACAAACTCGTGTGAAATGGCTACAATGGATATGGATCTTGAATCAAAGGAATGCTTGATTGATATGGACTTGAATTGCTTGCTTGAATCAAAACCCTACATCACAAATGTTAGCAAAAAAACACACATGATTCAAGAAGATCTTTGATATGATGCTTGAATCTTGATGAGGGCTCCAAATGCTTGATAGAATGCTCTTGAATTCTAGAATACTTGAATGCTTGGGTGCTTAAATTGCTTGATAACTTGCTTGATATGAAAATGATAGGAGAAACCTTGTATTTATACTTATCTATGCTTAATATCCCTAAATTACATAACACCAAGCCAACATATGAATTCATTAATTAAAGGAGGCTAAATCCCGCCAAAATTTGAAAATAAATCCTAAAAATAAGCCAAGGAGGACTAAGACACCCTAGATGGCATCTTAGTCCCGAGGCTCAAATCTCAGGGCATGGACTCCAAAAAGGGATCTATTAAGGTGCATACAAAATTAGGGTCCCAAGACCTTTGGGGGACAAAGGCGCCCTAGGTGGCATTTTAGTCTCGACCCAAAAATCATGGACACTCAAAGAAAATCATTAAATTATTATTTATCCATTGGAAAATGCCAAGATTAGCCAAAAATATATATAATTCATAGGGCTTGTGGATGCAAAATAGGACCAATTAAGACATAAATAGGAATAAATACAACAAGGCGGGCCCAAACAAGTGTGAAAATGCAAAGGGTATGCAATTTCCTGCACTACAATATAACACTATATTTTTTATCCAATATATATCTAAATAAACATTGACATAATAAAGTCTCACTATTTTATGATGAGTATGGCTTGACTTAGAAGCCATCCTAACTAATCTCTCCTCATATAACACATGCCCAATTTCATACAAGGTTTACATAGTTGTCATGAATACTAAGCACAATAATCCACGATGTAAAATATAGATAAACATAACTAGGTTGGAATGGGTAGTAAAGTTGGTATGATAGCTAGAAGAAAGAAATTTTACAAACACCTCAGTATTCAACATATTTTACAACTAGTAGGGTAGAGTAAACATTTTTATTGTTCAACATCTTGCATCCCACATGAGGATAAAAATATAACTTCTAGTCATCATTATTAAAAATAAATACCAAGTAAACCTTAGCATGTTATAGGTTTGAAGGATCGTGGCAAATCATTTAAATCAAAAATATTATTTTAGTTATCATTCAATATTCTATCATCTAGTCTCCCCTAAATTCTTACATGATAGCCATGAGAGAAGATATAGCAAACCCAATGCTATTTGAAAAAAAATTATACTTAGCTTTGAGCATGGAGTGGAAGATATTCTTGATTTAGGCACTAAAATCGACCCTCCCTTCTCCTGATGCCTCTAATGTCAAGTTTCTTCTTCCAATAACACTTTATACTAAAATGATTTCCTCATACTTGTGTTCTTGTAAATTTTTCTAAAAATTATCCTTCCTCCATGTCATAAAAAATCCCTCCATCCTTAATACTTCGCTATATATACATACCTCATTTGAGACTCTCATGGTGGCATAAGCAGGGTTGATATAGGCAACGATTTTTTGGTTTTTCTTCACACCTGCCAATTACTTTTGCTCAAAAGTTTCTAAAGCGTTTTCAACATATCTATTTTGTACATACCCAACAATCTTGTGCATTCCATGAGACCACGTTCTACCCTCAGGCACCCACCTTCTGCCCTTTTTTTCTTCCAAAAAAAGATCTCTAAATTATAAATTAATAGAAGGTTGCAAGATTCTTTCCCTCTATACACCATGTTGGAGTATGGAAAACACTGAGAGGGGGGGCGTGAATCAATGATTTAATAACCAAATTCAATTCAATTGTTGTTCAAAACACATGACTTATTTGTAATCATGGAATGTATTCAAATGTGATAGTCAATATTAGATCCTTAAACCACATGAAAAACTCAAATGTTGTAAAGTATAAAGTAAGTTGCAAGACTAAATTACATGAATCATGATAGCCACATAGATCACAAAAGAATCATAATTCATTATTTTTATGAGTAGAATACCCTCACAGGAATAAAAAACTACTCAGGAAAATTTCCTCAATGACTTAAATAAAATCACACTGATTATAGAGCCTCAATGGCTACTTTTTGTGCCTCATTGGTAAAGCTTCACTAGCTACAAAATATGCCTCACTGTCAAAGCATCATTGGCTACAAAATATGCCTCACTAGCAAAGGAACCTCACTGGTTACAAATACACCTCAGTGGAAAACACAACTGCCTCACTGGCAAAACATTTTCACATCACTCTAGACAAACCCAAAAGATATAATCACAAAATCAGAGGGTTACTTTGTTTCAGTACATTTCATTACTTTATCTCTACATTTTAAACTCAATATACTCTAACTCTACGTCATCATACCTCCAAAAATCCTTATCACAATAATGCTATGCAAAAGAACATTCCCTAGTCAGCCTTTAAAACTCCTTATGACTACAAGAACACCAAATCTATTGAAGGAAAATACAACCAAAACATTTACACATTCTAAACCAATGCAATGTAAAACCTAACCATACTAGAAATATCATTGCTTACAAAGACACATATTTTTCATCATTTCATCTTTATGAAAGTGCACACTATAAGAATCACAATGATATAATGGTGTGTATATTAGTGTTACTCATACTTCCTTTGAAATAACATTAATGAAGAAGAAGACCAACTCTTATGCCTCCATTTTTAATCATAGGTGACATACAAACTCTTACATAGGTAGATTTCAATCAATAACCTTCATTATTCTCTACAAATGCAAAATCCCACACTTTCCTTACTCCACGCTGCATTTTCTTCACTATTTCATATCATATTCAAAATTTTCACATAAACTCACATTTTCACTCCAATCAGAAGAACTCTGAACACCTCTTTGTTTCTGTTGTCAACGTTTTTGTTTGTAGACAATTAGAAAACTGTTCTCAACTAACAAAAACCCTAATTTGTTGTTTTCCATGTTGAAAAATAGTTATATTCATTAAAAAACCGTGATATTCCATTCAAGATATTAATCTTTCTAATATTGATATCCTTTTTGTTTTCTTTGTGACAAAAACAATGCAAACATATCCTTTAGAGGTTTGAACAATGCTTATGGTTTGAGAATTTTGGTCTAGGGTTTTGAGATAAGATCTCAATGGATGATGAAACCCTTTGAACTTTTACAATTCAACAACCTTTTGTCTTGTAATAACTTTGTGTCTTGAAGCAATCTTTTCACTAAATGTTGTAACAAAGAATGTATCAACACTATGAGCAATGACCACCTTTGCATTAATAACAAATCAATACAATGAACTATGAAACATATGCCTTTACCAACCTTTACCATGCAAACCATTAAATAGATGCCTTTCCCAACCTTTACCATGCACTGACATCTATTCCTTTACCAACCTTTACTATCATGACAAATGACCCTTTGTAATATCACTAGAAAGTGAATGATAAACCATGTTGCCTATAGATCAGGGACAAGTCAAAGAACCAACACTAGAATGTGAAATGAGCAAATGTTAAGCCAAAAAAAGTGTTTTTGACATCAAACCTCAACATTATGAAATGCCATACCTTTGACACCAATGGCAAACATCATGCCAAAACACCATCCTTCATTCACAGCCATAGATTTCTCTTTGTTCTCACTCCCTCACACCATTCTATCCTTCTCCATCGCTCTGTGATTTATCTCCCCATGTGAATCTTTTACCTCACACCTTACTCTCTCTCTTTTCACCCATGCCATTTTCTCTCCCTTCTCTCCCCCCTATCCCCAAATTCTTCATCTCTCTCTCCTTACACCTTTTTGCATTATTTTGGTATCTATTTTATAGCAACCCCAAACTCAAATACAAAACTAAGGGGGTCACGGGGGCTTAAGATAGATGCTTGATGTCTTCTTTTTCATGAGACATGCCATTTCCATGACAATTCAAGGGTCGCCATACCATATTAATGGCATGGATTTCTCCTTGCTCTGTTGTGGTCATTCCTTCTTAATGAAGTTTAATAATCACCCATACTTAATGTGCAACATTGTCTCCCTCCTTCAAGTCCTCTCCTACCTTTTTCTTGTTGAACCATTGATAAATGACACAACTTTAGCTATAGTTCTATTTTATTTTATTTCCATTTGTATTGTTTCATTGACCAATATTGCCCACATATGGTCTTTTATGGGGATGTAACAATTTATTGTATTCCTTATACCCATAATAATAGACTATCATAACATGGCCTAGTTAGCTGCCTAATTTGGGCACTTGAATTTATTTGATGATATTCATAATAAAATGTCATAAGCTAGTGACTATTCTTGGTCAATCTCTCTTTCATCTCTCTTATGCATCATAAATGTTCTTTTTTTTAATGTAGAGGGAATAATTTATAAAGCTCATAATTTTTTATTTGAGAAGTCAAATGAACGCTCTATTTTTCAAATTGAATATTTGAAAGAGTTTCATGTTAGCATAACTAGCTTCATTTAGTTAAAACTTATTTTGATAATTATTAGAGCAACAAATGACCTCTATGGCCAAAAAACTACATTTTATTGTTCTCAATATTAGGATGCAAGGTTAATATGCCTTTTCAAACACATTTTGTAGACATATAGCCTCTTGGCCCCTATATCATCTTTTTGTCCATACACCAATTAGTTTGTGGTCACATGCATCTAATTATTTTTAATCCCTACACTATGCCCACCTTTGACTTGCAACCCCTCTATTATGGCACATATCCCAATATATGTATCCATATTCACCACCTAACTCATACGAATCCCACCAACATATAATATTGTTCACTACTCAATTGCCATGCGCAAGTTGAGAAATTTACAAAAACAACATTGTAACTTTCTATCACTACCAAGTTCAGCTCCATCATGAGTTCCATTGCAACTAATATTCTAATTCAACAAGTAGAATAAAATACCTTTTGTAGACATGCAAAATTAGCATCATGCATTTAATTAATTCATATTCATCCATTCATCAAATAAATCAAGTCTATTTGATTAATCTCTAAAGTCATCCATTTAAATTAAATAAATCAATTTTATTTAATTTTATCCTAGCATCACCCTCTTTGATTAAATAAATCAAATCTTTATTTAATTAAATCTAAAATCATTTTACATCTCCTTTGGATTTAGTTTAATCCTTAAATCTAAGTCAAATGAGTCAAATCACCTAATCCTCTTTTAAATTAACTAAATGAGGATTAAAACTAATCCAATGCATGTCACATTCTCTAGATTTTCCCACTTGCACAAATAAAGGATTTTAATTAATTTATTAAATCTTCATTTTCCATCAACATGGCATAAAAATGGAATATTTCCTCAAGTTTGAATTCAAATCCAAATTGACATGTACATCCAACAAGGCATTTAAGAGCTCTTACATGTCTCTCATAAGTCAAACTTGACATTTAAGCCCCTTTTTCTCCCTCCAACAAGCCAAATTTGAAATTTGAAAAGGCCACCTAATGTAATTTATTGGCACATTGACCAAAACTTGCACATCCTCCATCCACTCACATTTGGAAAAGTGGCTCCTTCCTATTGGTTGACTCTTTTTCCCACATTCACCCATTTTACATATTTCTCCATCTTATCATTCTATAAATAGGAGGTCTCATTCCTCATTTTAACATCCACAATTCATGCAAAGTTACTCTCTTCACATTGAGAGCTAATTTTGTCCATTGCATCTTCATCATTGGCTTATCAAGGGTTGGGAAAGGGCCACTTTTCACAACAAAGTGACACCAATCCACTATGGAACAGGTGTGCATTGTGATTTTTAGGATTTCAATTAGTTTTTTGTTGTTGTTTTGTTTGTAAAGCATAATGGATTATTTCATAAAGAATTCTATTTTATTTGCTTTCTTTCAACTAACTTCATGATGATATATATATATATATATATATAATAGAGTTTAAAGTTGCAGGTTTATGGTGTTACAATATGGCACTAGAAGGTGTGCACTATCATGTCCAACCTTGACGGCCTTTTGGCATTCCATCCCAAAGTGCAAGGAATCACCACGTACGACTAGTTGATTTCCAAGGTGCTTAGCATCAAACAAGCCCTTATGACACAACCCAGAGGATCAACTTCATATCTTGAACAATAGAGCAACCACCCATCTACAAACTATAATGAAAAACCTTGCACATGGGCAAGAAAAAAAATGTTACCAACGATGGTGTCGTCGATGCCAAAGTTGTCATCAATGCCCCTCGACAAAACACACCCACACCACAAAAAAATCCAAAACCATCATCAAAACAACCATCAAGTGAACACAACAACACAACAACCAAACAATCACACAATCAATAACGTTAATGATCAAATGGGACCACCCCAGTGAAACAAGATTTCCACCAAGAGAAAGTACACTACCCTTAGGGAACCACTAGAGGTCATCATGAAGAAACTAATAAATGAAAACCTCATCAAGGCTCCTACCTATGAGAATTACCAAGAACCAAATGTGAAACCTCCTTGGTACAACGAAAATCAGCTTTGTAACTTCCACAAAATCAAAGGGCACACCACTAACAATTGCATGAGGTTAAAGAACATAGTCCAAGACCTCATTGATGAAAGAATCATAAATGTGGAACATACAATAGGAAACCAGAACCTCAAAATATACACAAATTTGATGCCTAAACATATAGGGAACAATAACACTGATAAGGGGAAAGGAACATTCAAAAACGTGAATCATGTGTATGACCATGTCATCGCATCCCTGGATGACTACTGTGCTACCATCACCATCAAACGAGCCCATGTTGATTATGGAGTCACCACAAGAGGCGACAAAGTTACCATCACAGGGTCATCTCAGCCAAACAGAGCATTGACGCCCAACCCTAGATTTGTTCCCAATGGTTACAATGTCCTTGATCAACTAAAAAGAACCTAAACACAAATCTCCATTATGGAGTTATTAAAACTCTCATCCGCCCACAAGAAAATCCTTGAGGAAGCATTGGCTTCATCCACTATCCTCACAGATCTTGATGCAAAACAATTCCAAGCTATGGTCAGAAACATCATCACTCCAAACCTCCTTACATTCTCTAATCAAGACTTTCCCACTCAACCATCTCACAACCGTGCACTCCATTTAGAGATCCTGGTGCATAAAAATAAAGGCAAGCGAGTCTTGGTGGATGGAGGTGCAAACTTGAATATTTGTTCCCTCAAGCTCATTAAGAACCTGAAAATATCAGAGGATTCTATCAACAAAGGAAAAGGTATTACAATCAAAGCGTATGATGATCAGGAAAGAGTGTCCCAAGGCACAATCCAAATCCCTATTCAAGTGGGGCCAGCTATCATGGAAACTACCTGTCAGGTCCTGGACCTCGACTTTCCTTATAACATTCTCCTAGGATGTTCATGGATCCATGCAATGTAAGCAGTAGCATCAACTTTCCATCAATGTGTCAAATTCACATATGAAGGATAAGAGGTCACCATCCATGGAGATCCTGAACCATTCTCCTACTAGAAGAACCTAGAGGGAAAATACTAGAAAATCCCTCAAGTTCCTAAAAATGATGAAGGCCCATCAACATCGTACATTGATCCAGCCACTCTTGCTTCCACTTCTGCAACAAAAACACCTACCACTCCCACCATCCCTACCATCTCTGATATCAAATTCATCATCTAGGACAATGGTTGTGGAAACTATATGATTCCCAAAAATTCTTTTGTGGTAGGAAAGTTACCACAATCTCCTAGATCATGAGGACGTCCACAATCAAATGAAGCCTCCACATCCCAAACATCCCCTGAAGAATATCCCAACTATAGACGTTTGGGAGATATCGACTGAGAAGTCATAGAGGAGGACCCATCTCATCTCCTATACCAAGATAATAGACCAGCAACTAATCTACCAATGGATGACAAAAGCAAAGGTTTGCAAATGATGCTCACAATGGGATATGACATAAACTAGAGACTTGGGAAAAATGACAATGGGCTTATAATACCTATCATTCTAAAGATTTAAATGGAAATATTGGCCTTGGATGTAGCCCTCCCAGGCAATCCATATCGTGAGCCAAAGTCCTGCAATTAGAAAGGTCACAATCCCCTAACCGGCAATGAACTTTTGCTTAATTGTATCTACAGTGTCAGCCTATGACAACTTCACATTTGACATAACTATCGCCTATAGTAGTAGTGATGACAAGGATCCCATAACCAACCTACCCATGTTCTTTGAGGATACCACTCTTCTCATGATTAGCACCTTATCCTTTGAGTCAGACCATCAAAATCATGAAATCCACCTAGTTTACTCCCAACTCATTGATTATGACCAACGGGGACCACCAACACAAGATAGCCTTTACTTTTCCATGAGGGACTTATTGCTGGAATATGATTTCATTCAGATTGAAGAATACAGGAGCAACATACCAAAGAGCCATGACATTAATCTTCAATGATATGATCCATAAAACTGTCGAGGACCATGCCAATGTCATACTAGCTAAATCTAGAAAGAGGAAGGATCACATAGCAACCTTAAGTACCATTTTTGACAGGCTGGAGGAATAGAAGGTCTGATTAAATCCAAAGAAGTGTGTCTTTGGTGTACAATCAAGAAAGTTGCTAGAATACATAGTGTCAATGAGAGGTATTGAGATAGACCCTACCAAGGTAAAAGAAATCCTTAAGATGGAGACACCCAAAACATTGAAACAATTGAGAAGCCTCCAAAGCAGGCTTGAGTCCATCCAAAGATTCATAGCACAACTGAGAGATAAACATAATCCATACTCTCACCTACTTCACAAGGGAATAGCATACAAGTGAGATAACAAGTGTGAAGAAGCCTTCAATATCTTGATCAAAGAATATCTACTTACACCACCAATCCTCATGCCACCAATCCCAAGAAAGCTATTAATTCTCTATGTTTCAGCAACAACACTAGCCCTTGGTGCTCTTCTAGCTTAGCATGATGAAAATGGGATAGAAAGGGCCATATATTACATCAGCCGCACAATGGTTGGGCATGAGTTAAATTACTCATTCATTGAGAAAGCATGTCTAGCAGTAGTGTTTGCAT
>VDFB02163057.1:0-33674 GCA_007258455.2 Sequoia sempervirens
GATTAATTTCATAATCAAGTCCTTGCCTATAATCAGTATAATACTAAGAGAAATCAATATCAATCCATAGCATTATAATCATGATAATATTGAAGAAAGCATTGTACTAATAGTTAGATCAGCAACATCTAATGTGTATATTTAATTCTAAATAAATGGAGGAACAATTATATAACTGCAATGTTGTTAATCCTATCAGCATCTCTTTCTACAGAAAATATATAATTTCTAAAAGACAATGCATCGACCAATATAGAAGTCAGAATTGATTATCAGAATTGCAGTAATCTTAGTAAACAGATTATGGGCTTGCATACTCCATTTCAGACTTGTAGGCATAAAGACATTCAAAGATTAGACCAGCATGGGCGCCATCTAAATGGTCCTTAAAGGTAGGCTATTGGTCATGTAAATAGAATGCAGAATCTAGAACTAGTGCATCGCATACTTAAGCATGTATCCCTGAGTGAGTTTTTGTTCTGATATTTAGATATTAATAAATATTAAATATTAAGGCTAAGTGAAATCACATTTCCTGACTTTGTTGGATCCTCCCGTGTTCTGCTCTTTACTCGTACTTCATCCATTCACTCATGATCGGCCCTCTCATCTCCTTTTCTATGTTATGAGCAATCGTCCCTCTTTGGTTTGGTCACGTCTTGTGACTGGGAGGTGCCTCTTCGTGCTGATTTGTTAATAGATTATTTGTTTGTTAGTTCCCTTAATCGCTAAAGAAAATCATTGATCAGGTTTTTGCTTATTAATAATATTTATGTCTAATATATATATATCTCCATATTTAACATATATGGTGAGAAATCCACGTCTTTGAATAGAGACATCTCTTAGCGATAAAAGGGTGTATCGCTAGTTTCTCATGTAATCGATAGTTATATCATTCAATTAATTAGTGATACGTGTTTAAGTGTAAGTCACTTGTGAACAGCATGTATGATATAATATGAAATAGCATTTGATTGATTAGGCTTAGTAACCTTTACATGCAAGTTATGCCTCTCCGGTAAATACATCAAGTGAAACGTATTCATATACGACGTATTATTTCTCCTCCCATCCCCATCACTTGTCCTGAGGGTCACGGTGGCTTTGACGAAGATATCTAATGGATGCTTACTTCCCTTATGCTAACGAGGTTCCTACTACAGTTGGTGTGATCACTGGCTTGAATAGAAATGCTAATTAATTTAGTAGCCTTTATTTTGTTGTCATAGTAATTCACTTAAGAATATTGGTGGTATATATCTGTGATAATATTTAAATTGAGGTTTGATATTTATTTTGTTTGTATTTCAATCGGTAACAATATTGGGACATGACAATGTAGTTGCTCTGGATTTCTCTGAATTGTGGTTTCAGGACTTGCGGTTCTGAGAGTAAGCTGATATGATCATGTTCAAGTTAAATTTGTTATCCAGAGAGATCGGATCAAGTTAAGGTTGCATGTGCTTGATCGTTCAATGTGTTTTACATGGGTGTTGGTTGACCTTGTGTTAAGCACTAATTACGAAGTTCATGAAGCATGGCGAAGCGTGTTGGGACTTATTTAGGTCCTCATTAAGTATGTGTTTGGGTCGCCCTCATTCTAATTCCAACGTAGAATGCTTTGGCACCGACCTAATTTGCATGGCCGACTTTGGATGAGTTTCAAAGTTGAAGATGGTATAAATATGAGTTAAAATGTTGGTGAAAGATAAATGCAAGCAAGATATATGCGAGATAGATATATGCTTTGGTGACGACCTAATTTGCATGGCCGACTTTGGATGAGTTTCAAAGTTGAAGATGGTATAAATATGAGTTAAAATGTTGGTGAAAGATAAATGCAAGCGAGATATATGCGAGATAGATGTGAAAAAGTGTGTGTGATTCGAGTCTGAGCAGATCAATGTGAATTTCCTATTAGGGTTCCGAAGGCAGTGAGCTGAAGGCATCTGACATCTTTTGTGTGTGTCTGCAAGTGTGTGAGCGAATTGTGGTGGAAATCTCCATCAAGATTGTTTTCTCTCTGTAACAAATCTCTTCTATCTTCTTTCTAATTTTGCGGCAGTGAACCCCCCAGGTGATTTACTTTTATTGGCTAGTGAGTGCTATTCCGGACAGTAAGTCTTGTTTTGGTAGTGAGCCTTTCTGGCAATGAGCCTCTAATTCTCACCATGGTTTTTCCCTCATTGGGTTTTCCACATAAATCTGGTGTCATTGTGTGTATGATTTTACTTCTTTCAGTTTTTGCTTTTACACTTAATGTTTAATCTATTAGCAGAGTAAAGGATTTGTGAATGATAATTGGTCTAACCTTTGGTGGAAGTTTTAAAGGTTAAAATTGCTACAACTGATTCACCCCCCAACTCAGCTATCTTGTTCAACAAAAGCATGTTGAAAATAAAGAGCCAATGTTGTACAGTTTTGTAGATTCAGATTGGGCAAGTGATGGTAGTGCTAGGAAGAACACTTCAAGGTTTTCTTTTTGTTTGGGGTCAAGTATGGTACCCCTCATTCAGCAGAAAACAGGCAGTAGTCGCATTAATTTCAGCTAACGTAAAATACATAGAAACTTCTACTAGTTGGGCTATTATTTGGCTTCACAAGTTGATTGTGGAGCTTATTGATTAAATTTTGATGACAATCAAAGTTAGGCCATTGGAAATAGCAAATTTGGGAGCCAAGGAAAACACCTTCCTGAAGAGGAGTGTTAATTTTTGTCATCTCAAATGGTGTACCAACAGACAGATGAAACCGTTTTAGGTGTCACAGGATGAAAAGTTGTCGCATGTTTTAGAGTTTTTGTCGCAAGAACAAATCCCTATCATTAGCGTGAGTTCTAGGTAGCATTCATGCCTTCCATTGGGCAAATTTGGGTACTCATTTGTGATGTCCCTTCCTAGTCACAACCGGGATTGAGGTTGCATTCCTAATCCCTCGAATGACAATTGCGTGTAGAGGATCATTTGAGGCGCTAATCCTAAGTTCAGAGCATCATTTCCTTCAATTGTTCTCTGTGCGGCCTTCGCAGTAATCTTCGTAGAGGTAGTTTCTCAGATACTTACTATTTTTAGTAAGTCGCGCTTAAGCTACTATTTGGGCAGTATAATCTGTCGTACCGACATTCGAATGCACCCGCCTCATCAGCCATATCGATGGAAAAATAACTGAGCATTTAATGATTATTAAATAATTGATATTTTGACTTTATGTTATAAAGTCACTTTATTAATTTATTTAAATATTAATGATAATGGCGCATTATAAAGTATTTTTAATACTTTATAATAAAGTGGAATATTTAACATAATGAATAATTATTTATTCATTAATGATGGGGCGCTAATTATTTAATATTTTTCCTAAGTCCATAAAAGGCGAATTTAATCATTTATTTAAATGATTATTAAAAGAGGCTTGGGTTGAATTTTTCAAAGGGGGTTATATATACACTGCCAGGACAAATCGAACTCTTATGTTATGATTATTCAATTTGTCTTTTCTCTCTCTAAGCATTGGAGTTTGCGAACCTAGGGTTTCAGCAGACAGTTGATTTTGGAGAACGTTCCCTCTTCAAGATCTGGCATACTGAGACTGTGAAATACCAGTTGAAGATTGTCGTACTTGGTGACTTCATATAGAGGTTGCAGTTGAGCTTACTGGATCGATTCAGGAAGGATTTGCAGAGATTATTCATCAGTTGATTGGGGCGACCTAACAAAGATCATTTCACAGAGATCTGGCACTTCATTTATTGAGGCCATACCATATTTAATGCTGCTGCTGGGCCGTACTTTTCTATACCAGCAGGGTCATACTTTTCTTCACAGGAGAATACGCCTTCAGTTCTCAGCTTCTGTTGATTGGATCTTGTGCGCCTAAGTATTCTGGAGATTTGGCGTGGGTTCTGGAGTCTGGAGATTGCCTCTTTATCTTGGGCCGTACAATATCATCTATCTTCTGGTGGCTGCAAGTAATCAGGTTCTCTTGAATAAAAAGTTGCTTTTTCCTTATATGTTCGATTTTATATATTGTATGAGTTCAAAGGATCAATAAAAAATGTGTGCCTTCATCTGAATAATGTTATTGAAGCGTTGTTATTTATTTATAATTTTTATTGCATTTATTTCTCAAAATCGCAATTTATCATTTATTGCAAAAACCTATCAAAAGCACCAAAAAAACACAAAACGAACAAAAATTCAGTATTTGCAGTCAGGGGTTTGGGTTGAGAGACACCTGGTCTCTTACACTATTTTTGTTTATCTTTAGATGCTTTTATTTAGGGAGCAGGCTTTAAATAAGGTTGTTTTATTTTACATGGCTACAATAACTAAAATAAGTTGTTTTTGTTTTATTTTATTCTGGGCAGCTAGTATTATTTTAGGACAGTTTTTTATTGTGATTAAAAAAATTTAAAAATAAGCTACCTTTTGTGAGCGCCTAGTTAATAGATTATTTATTAACCTTTGGCATCTCTAGTTTGTACACTCTAATTCTCAGAAGAAGAAAAAAAAGTACAGAATTGCAAACTTATTTTGATTTCAGTTTAGTGTTTTAGTTTTTCATACTATCAGTTTTTGGTGTGTGCAAGCTAAGGCACTCCAGTTGTGGGTTTGATTAAAGGCCAAGATAGTTGAAGCTTGTTCAAACCCTAGGGTACAGAATCTACATATCATGTGTTGAATTTTAACAATTATCATGTCTGATGGATGGACTGATAGACAAAATAGGCCACTAGATTTCTAGCTTCTTCTTCCAATGGTGGGGAAGATTCGAAATACAGATTATTTGTGGAATTTTAGAAAAAAAATTGGTAGAAGTGAGGGTGGAAAATCTAGTGCAAGTAGTCATCATTAATGCAGAATCACATGCTGAAGGTGTTAGTGTTTAGATCAGAAATGCAATAAGCAGAAAACTCAAAACATAAGACAATGAACACAAGATACCCTGAGAAAACCCTCCTACTCGAGGGAGCAAAACCTAGCAAGAAATGATCTCTCTTATATATATATATCAGATAAAAGTGCAGAATTTTGCATACAAAGTCTGGCCTTACACAAGGCTGAATCTCATACAATAAATAGTAGCACCTCTCCTTGATGCAAAGACACAAATGAATATATTTCTTCTTGAATTCTGATCTGCTGCTAAGAGATGGTAATCTGCTGCTGAAGGGTGAACTTCTGCTCCGTAGAAATGTGAATTGAAAAGAGAGTGAATTGATGACCAAATGAATGATCTTCACCTTGTATATATACAAATTGGGGCGACCTCTTCTCTAGGTTGGCCTCTAGAGAAAATAGAAAAATATAAAATATAATTTGTGACACAAGGCCAACCTGCCTTGGAGATTATCTTAAATTTTACTTAGAAGAAAATATCTAACTAATCTACAAACACTAACACTCCCTCTTAGCAAGGGAGGTATTTTCCAGATATCCTCGTCATGGAGTCTCTCAACATGACGCCCACAATGGCTACACCCATTTGTGGAAAGTAGTTCATCACGGAGTCTCTCAACGTGATGTCATCATGGAGTCTCTCAACATGACGTCCACCATGGCTACTCGTGTGTGGAAAGAAATACATGTACAAGTGTCCATCACGGAGTCTCTCAACGTGGTCAACATGGAGTCTCTTAACATGACGTCCACCATGGCTACTCCCATGTGTGGAAAGAAAAACAAGTACAAGGGTCCATCACAGAGTCTCTCAACGTGATGTCATCATGGAGTCTCTCAACATGACGTCTCATCTCAGTCTTAGAGATGAACAGCTCTATGTAGGCCACACCATGGCTTTCACCTCATATTTTCTATCTCAGCAAATATACACTACAGGCTTTTCACCTCATATTGCCTCGTGAGAAATACACTCACAAATACTATGATGATGTGACTCTCCCTCACCTTGTCCAAGGTTGCCTTTATTGGTTTGTCAAACTCCCTTTGAATGTTATTTCCTCCTCTTCGAAGAAACTGATCGCAATCTGTATAGGTTCTTCCTCTTCAAGAGATGTTTCCAGTGAAGTTATGTGCCACCAACTCAGTCCCATGGTTGCAAGTTGTGTCTCTATTGATATCATGTTAGTTCATTTCTTCAGCCTGTGTGACTTCCTCATAGGATGCCTCAAGCTCTTCCTCCCTTGAATTCCTTATACAGTCTCTCATCATCCTTTTGCTCCTTGATCCGTCTTGGAAGCATTTTAGAGAGATTACTAATGGTTCATAGAATCAAACTACCCCAAAGAGAAATATCCAAACCAATGCTAGAAGCATACATGATTCACTATTCCCAATGTTAGTGCATGAATTATTATTAATTACATAAAATTTATTCAAGGTACAAGCATAAAATACTTCTCTCTTTATTGTTGGTACACCATTGAGCTAGACCTGTAGTTGTGTCTCATCTTCGCCTCCTTCACTTAATGTTGCCATCAATTTACCCTCATCCTGATTTCATATCAATTGATAATGAAGACTCAACCCCAAGATTTTATTCAATCTCCAGAATGTCCACTGAGCTCCAGTAACTTGCATAACATCTTGATAACTGCCCAGCATTAAGAATTCTTTCTTTCACATTTACGGGTTCAATAAAATTGCTTAATAACCACAGTAATTAGAGAACAACAAATCTTGATTCGCTAAACACCAACAAATTAAATGCTTCCAACAATAACCCGGCAGGTTGATATCGATTCCTTGATCCTTCACTACAATATCAGTCACACCCTATGTTGAATAATTTTGTCCAAATAAGCTGCTACAGGTGAAAGCAAATTCCATGTCCTAGTTATTGTAACTTCAGTCTCTTCTTTCACGTTTCAGTCCAGAACTCGCCAAGCAGACTCAAATCTTATGGCAGGAAGCTCAAATGTCATTGACACTCTTGAATACAGACTAAAACCGCAGTACCAATCGTGCGCAAGTGAAAATATGGGCTAAATGAAGAATCACGTCCTCCTTGACTCCATGATCATAGCACCAAACAGCATTCACATTAATGTCTCACATCAGACACATATATCTTTGTCTGCAAACGCCTTAGCATTCATGAACTCAGCCTAAGAATAATATTCACATAGGTCGCACTCCTTGAAGCATATGCCTGAATAATGAATGCCACGCAGCCTCAACTCTCAATCGCACAGAAATGTGAAATTTCATATTAGACTCCCTATGGCATACCCAACATTGAAAAACTTCACTTAAAAATCACTTCTCCCATATGACTCTATACACAACTCATTTCAAAAAATCCCAACATTACTTAGAAAAAGAAATGCTCTCAAGGTCATTGACTCTACTGCATTCACATTAATGTCTCACATCAGACACATATATATATATCTTTGTCTTCAAACGCCTTAGCATTCACGAACTCAGCCTGAGAATAATATTCACATAGATCGCACTCCTTGAAGCATATGCCTGAATAATGAATGCCACGCAACCTCAACTCTCAATCTCACAGAAATGTGACATTTCATATTAGACTCCCCGTGCCATGCCCAGCATTGAAAAACTTCACTAAAAAATCACTTCTCCCATATGACTCTATACACAGTACATTGCAAAAAATCTTGACATTACTTGAAAAAAAAATATGCTCTCAAGATCACTAACTCTACTACTTACACAAATCTGATCAGGTCTTGTCTTAAACCCACTCTGATACCATGTTAGTGTTTAGATCAGAAATGCAGTAAGCAGAAAAGTCAACACATAAGACAATGAACACAAAAAGATACCCTAGGAAAACCCTCCTACTTGAAGGAGGAAAACCCAGCAAGAAATGACCTCTCTTATATATATATATCAGATGAATAAGAGTGGAAATCTGCTTACAACTCAGGCCTCATACAGGGCCGAATCTGATACAATAAATAGTAGCATCTCTCCTTGATGCAAAGACACGAATGAATATATTTCTTCTTAAAATCTGATCTGCTGCTAAGAGATGGTAATCTGCTGCTGAAGGGCGAACTTCTACTCTGTAGAAACGTGAATTGAAGAGAGAGTTAATTGATGATCAAATGAATGATCTTCACCTTGTATATATACAAATTGGGGTGACCTCTTCTCTAGGTCGCCTCTAGAGAAAATAGAAAAATATAAAATATAATTTGTGACACAAGGCCAACCTGCCTTGGAGATTAATTATCTTAATTTTTACTTAGGAGAAAATATCTCCCTAAGCTACAAACACTAACATGTACAGTTTCAAGGGTGACTGAAAATACATAACAGGTCTACTACTGAGTTTCTTTTTTGATTGGAGGCTGTTAAAAGTGTGCTGGGTTGGTTTGGTGCGATTCCGGGCCTTTGGGAGGTGTCTATGGATGTTGGAGGTTGTTAAAAGAGGGTTTCCTTGCTTGCGACAGACATTTGTCAAAGCTGCTACCTCTCAGATCAGTCATTGCAGACCTGTAGCTGCCTTTTTTCCATGAAATTTTGATGGAATTAGTGTTGCTAGGCATGTGTGAGGCCATTAACCAGCTTTTGAAACAGCTCCATGCAAGTTAGGAGATGTTTGGACAAGGTTCCCTGCTGCTGTTTGACTATTAACAGTCATATATCAGGCCTGCAGCATTGAACAGTTGCTTCATATCTGTGTTTGTTGGTGCTGAGCGTTTGCTTCGTATCTATGTTTTTGTTGGTGCTGAGCGATTGGAGTGGTGTTTGGAGAGTTCTTTGGCTGTAGGAGGTAGTCCCAGAACTGGAATGGTGCCATTTCCAAGCATAATAGTCCTGTCATTTCTTACAGTAGTTGGCTCTGTGTTATCAGACCTTTCATGATTGACCCAGCTTATGAAATCAAGGTATTTGCTGTTAGTTCAATGCTAGTCTATTATTCCAGCTAGTTTGTGTTGGCATTGAAGTGTCTATGCCAATTGTATTGTTCAGTTTGATGTAATCACACTATGTTAAAAACTCAGTTATCTATGCTTATGACAGCAGTTTATCATTAATTGGCAAGTTATGTTGTTTCATTTTGGCCAAGTTATATGCACTTTGAATATTAATATCAGAACTTTATGTCAGCAAAGTACCACTATTTGCATGCTAGTGTTGTGATCTTCATTGGCTGAAAATTGGGGAAAAAAATTAGGGGTGGTTATTACACATTGAGAAGGGATGTATAGCTCTATAATCTTGTCTCTGATATTGCACCCCTGGTAATGCATCTTTATATTTTACATATATAAAATGAAGAGCCAATCTTGGAAGATGGAATTGGTTCGTTTTTTAATGGTTATTGAATTTTCACCAAACTCGAGCAGCCTATATATATATGTGCACAAAATCTATTAAATTATATACAAAACACAATTGTTTAATGATAATCCAATGACAATTGTCAAACGTAAAAGATAAATCAAAATGATTTATACTAGTGCAACTACACATGAAAATCAATGCAAATTGTCATAAAATTATTCATAGAAAGCATCAATGTCAACATCTGGTTCATTGGAAGCATAGATTGAAAACTCACCGAGTACTCAGCTGACTCGTGAGTTTTTCTGCTCACTGCACTGAGTCAACCTAGTAATCAGTAAGTTTTCATCAATGACTCAGTCGAATTCTCACAATAACTGATGAGTTCCTAACATGGACTCATCCACGAACGGGATTAAAAAAACCTACACGATTTTCATTGTTTCAATTCATTGCAGCAGAAGCAACAGAGTTGGATGCATTGGAGGGAAATGAAGACAATTTTGAGGAAACAATCAGTCATCATTTGGATACCAACTTACCTTCTAGTTCAAGGCCCAAAAAATGAAATTACACTAGGAGGGGGAAGAGGAAGATGTAAATTGTATTTGGTTGTTTTTTGGCAATGTGTTGTTTGACTTTGAAACTTTGAAATCTCTAAGTTTGAGCATTTGAAGATGATTTGACATATGTAATGTTTGAATTATGACAAATTGCTAATCAAATTAAACTTGTGTGTTCTCTAAATGCCTTAATTTATTTTTTGGGGGTAGTTATGTTTTTTTCTGGGCCATGTTTTGCTAGGGCCCAAGTCTACGTCCAAGTCAAATTTTTGGGCTGCTAAGACTGCATTTTCAAACCATTGGAACCATAGAAGCAGAAATCACAATCAATCCAGGACCCAAACTGCCAATGATCTGATCTAGAATTGGATTTACCAATTTATTAATTAATTGCCAGCACATCTCCCAAGGACAAGTAATTGCCAATTCAATTTATTCACAAGTTTTCCAAAAGTATTAGGACCCCTACAGAGGCACTCATTATTCGACAAATATTTGTTTCATTCCCATTCAGTTACAGACCTAATTGCTACTCCATTGCCTCTACACCCATGTTTTTTAAATGGTTTGGAGCCTTGACACCCTTGTTTTTTTAAGGATTTGGAGCCTAGTTAAAAGCAATAAAATTAGAAAAAAATAACGTGCAACATGAAGGTGTGGCCATAATTTGGAATTGGTGGCAGGGGCTGCTACTCCCAAACCTGCACTCTAGTTTGAAAAAGAAAAACTATGCCAATTGGAAAAGCAGCATTTTTCCCCCTTTATTTGGCTCAAAATAACAAAAAACAACATTTTTCCCCATTTTTATATTTTTCAATGTTTTCTAAGTTATTGCATTTTTCCACATTAAATCAAAAGCAATTGAATACCACTTATACTTCTAGCTTGCCATGAGATCTCGATCTAGAGTAATGTCACTACAATTGGAACCACAAGCAATACTAGTGCCACTCCCACTAGTTCCACTACACAAGTGACCCTATGTAGCAGCCTTGTACCCCTAATCCTCAATCAAGACTAAGGAAAGTTGTTACTTAGGATTTTCTTTTGCTTTTTTCATTAAAAAGTAGCGTCTTTGGTCCCCATCCAATTCTCCTTTGGTTCATTGATGGTTTTACCTTGGGCCTATGGATTTGGGTCAAGTACATTCAAACATGCCTAGGCCAAAGCCACAAGATAAAGTATCTTATTCAATCTTTATCATTAAAAAATTTTCTTCAATGTCATGCCCTACCCATAGGGTATGAATTAAAATATCAAAAATGACAATGAAACATAGCTAACTTTATTTTAAGATTGACAATACATCTATTACCACAATTAAGCCATTTAAAAACATGTGATTAGTGGTCTAAACAGAAATTACCATTCATTGGTTCAATTAATTTTTAAGTTACCAGTTCGGGTTTGGGTTTAGGTTTGAGGGTTCGGCTCGCGGATTTGGTCAAAAAAAATTTGGGGTTGGGTTCATTTTGGGTTCATCCATACAAAAACATATAAAAATAAAAAATATATACATATTTACAACAGTAATTAAGTTCAAAAGACCACACATAGCATCATATATTGTATAATAAACAAAACTACCATAAAAATAAAGAACATTAGAATGTCAATTAGTCAAACTTGAATATATATATACTAAGTTAGGATTAGGGTTGAGGTTAGGGGGTTCAATTCCGCCCAGTTGGCCCTAAAATTTTAAGGGGATAGGGACAGTTGTTTGTGTGTAAAGCATGTTGTGGAAAAAGATGTGCATTAAGTGTTGCTGCCAGGACAGAATTATGGGATTGTCTCATGACAACAAACAACCCCAAGAGCACTGCAGATATGAGGCAGACTCAATGAACAGGAGACTTTGATTGTGGCATCATCAGAAACCATTTGGCTGGCTGTGCTATGGTCTTTCAGGCAATGTCATGACACTTTCAGCTGGGCATGTGGCTCATGAGTATGAGAACTTAAGTTGTTGAACGTGGGCTTTTTGCGTTGTATCACAGCAGGTCAGACCAAGCAGGACTGGTTGAGATAGAACTGCGTGCCTGTGAGCTTACTTTGTTTAGTCTTGTCGAACACACATGTGGTCTATTTCTTTGATTGAAACTTGCAGCCATTTTGTTCTCTAAATTTCACTTGAAGAACATTAATATTTTATTATTTCCTTATTGAAGCGTACAATCTAGATTAACCTTGATTTTGTTTAGACTGTTTATATTTTTTGATCAAAACTGATTCTAACAAGTCAACATGACTTTTGAAATGTATAAAATAATAGAGAGGGGTAGCCAATGGACATTAAAAAATAAAATTTTGAAAAATTCTGACATTTTTCAAAAACATTGTAGAGTTGAATCATATTTTTTAGCTAAAGATGCCTAGGGTTAGGGATCCTAGATACACTCATTGGAAAACTGGTCACTGATGGTAAAACACTCATTGCTACCCCACAAATTTAGGGTGTATTATCATTCCACAAAGAACAGGAGCATTTCTTGCCAAATTCAAGGTGGCAATATGTGTTTATAACCCCATCTTTATCTTCCACTAACCCTTTGCATTGCTCCTCCACAAAATTAAACCCTAAAAATCTAATCACCATGTACAAGAATCTCATCATCATATATAAATGATAAATAATAAACTAAAAGGAAAGGTCTTTCGCCTAATCTGTATGCAGCCATGCTTTGGCATTGTCAAAAAGAGCAAAACAAATGAATAAGAATGAGGTAGTTAAGGTGTTTGAAGTGATTAGAGGTCACTTTTAGGGTTCCCTTGGGCGTGGGTCAAAGTCAAACTCCATAAAACATTAAAAAAATGCTCAAAAAAAAACTTTTTGGATGCCTGGAAGCCGCATGAGTTCTGTCTTGGTTACTTTGGGTTTTTGTCTGGGATTCTGTCACGGGTTCTGCCGAGTTCTCTTGGAGTTACTGGCAAACCCGGACCCAAAATGAAGGACCACAAAACCCACAGTGAGAACGAACCCGGGACTGACCCAAACCCGGGGAAGGCGAACTAGGACGAGACCGCTAGGAACCCGAGGGATGCCTAGGCGAGGTTGTCTTGGTTACTTTGGGTTTTGTTTTGGGTTCATCCATACAAAAACATATAAAAATAAAAAATATATACATATTTACAACAGTAATTAAGTTCAAAAGACCACACATAGCATCATATATTGTATAATAAACAAAACTACCATAAAAATAAAGAACATTAGAATGTCAATTAGTCAAACTTGAATATATATATTAAAATTAACTACATTGTTGCATTTCTCCTTGTAGGTAAGCATCAAGGAAGATTGTCCAATTGGATGACGATATTATAGATTAAGACTTGTAGGCAAACTTGGAAACTTGGACTTGGAGAGTACATGGCAAATCAAATGAATTCAATGGGAGTTTGGGGGCAATGCCCCCAATGGGGTCAAGGGGCAGCACCCCTTGCAGAGGTTTGGGGGCAGCACGCCAGCAGGGTCAAGGGGAAGTGCCCCTCGTGGGGGTCTGGGGGCAACACCCCCAGCGGGGTCAAGGGGCAGCACCCCTCAATGCCCCCAACAAGGTCAAGGGGCAGCGCCCCCGCCACCAAGCCCAAATTAAGACCTCCAAAACCACACAAACCTTCATGGCATACATCATTTTGCATTCACAATAAGACCCAAATTAAGACCTTAAAAGCCACACAAACATTCATGGCGGACATCATTTCAGGGTTAGGGAGCAAATTGGACATTTTAAAGTTAAAAAGAAGTCAAAAAAAAATTTAAAAATTCAAATAAAAAAGTTGAAACATCCTAAGATGCCTTGGGTTTGGTAACATAGATTAATTTACTATCAATACATCAATAGTTTACCAACTAATATTGTAACACAAAATATATATTAGTATCAAGTATTTTTCAATGTTGAAATTTTGTCATTGATGTCAAGTAGATGAGATCAAGAAAACTGCTATTAATATGATTTGATTAAAAATGACAGAATAACAGATCAAAGAATAGTTTTTGATGCCCAAGACAAAGGCTGACCATGATGAGATTAAAATAGATCAAATATCCTTTGTTAAAGTCGACCCTCCTAATGCTATCGCCATTCTTTGAGAGAGTTAAAATAAATTATGTTTATCAAGACAAGTCAAATGCTGGCTGACTACTAAAGTAATATGTGTTAGAAACAGTGATTCATCATAATATAATGTGCAGCAAGCAATTTATTTAAGGGGTGCAATTTCAAAATAGACTAACACAGCAAAGGCAGCAATTACAAGGAGTTTATATTAACAGCGCTGGAAACTAAAACACACAGGAATTAATTATGATTAATGACAAACCTTATGTTCGGAAGAAGTGATTATATTTGTAAGGAGAAAGACAACCATATAAAACAAAAAGTGCAGCACATAAGACAAAAGGAATATTGTTATATTGATTCTCTTCCCATTCTCTTGGGAATTTCCAACATGTTTTCTTTCATACATTCTTTAGATTTCAAGTAGCATTTTACAGGTTTCGTAAAAGTACGGTGATGAATTTTAACTTCATAAATCATTTAGAGTAGGTGCCCAAGAACATTAGTCTGGACTACCTACACATCTAGCAGAGAATAGGGAACATGTTCTCTTATAAACCAGTTCCTGTGGTTATATCAAGGAATGCGCAATGTAACTCCCTCTTATATGTTCAATCTTTCCAAGTCTTTCTATATATCTAATAATCGAATTAGTGTATTAAACATCCAACTAAAGAAAAATGCCCTAACAGCCATTCAGTAAACTTCTTTGGATTTCAACCACATGGTTCAGAAGAATAGTGACAATCCTTTACAACTAAGTTACTGATTCCCCATTCCCAGACTCTGGATACGATTCGATTTGTACCAGATTCGTAATTCGGGTACAGTACGATACAAATTCGGGTAGGGTACGAAATCTGGTCCGTGGATTCGCCTTGGATTCGATTCAACACTGTGGATTCGACCAGGATACACCAAGAAGAATCCGTGACGAATCCACGACAAATCCAAGCATCAAAACGCCCAGGCCGCGGAAAAAGTGTGTTTTTTTGCATTTTTTAATTATTTTTTTGACTAATAGTGGCGAATCAGTAACTTAGCTACGAAATGAACAAAAGCAATGAGTGCGGATTGTAGTAAGTATCCCTTTACTTTTAGAATTAGAGGTGCTTTTGCATTATATTCTGTATAGGGTTGATGTGATTAAAGGCTAGTATGTGCAGTTACTACCTGAGGATTTTGCATCCCTTACCTTTTGAATGCTTATGAGTTAAGGTCCTGAAATTATGGGACTGCATCATCTTATACCTATAAGTTCATAACTCAAAATTTTATAACAAAATTAATGCATGCTTTGGTTTTGTGCAAATGAATTCCTCATTTCATCAAAATTTTTGTATATAAAATTTAAATTTTGGACAGTGAGCTTCTCAGAATTTTTTAACTATTTATGCACTTGTGTCATTGTCATTTGGAATCAAACGGATATGTGTCATTTCTATTATTGATTTTCCAAAGGCTTTATCATCCATGCTCATGTTTGCTACAAGTTTTTATATTCCTACAACAGTGTTCTTTTTTGTCATCCTTTCACAATTGTGCATAGTCTTGAAATCTTGTCCTGTTACAGTTTTGGTTCTTGCTGTTAACTTCTATTGATATTGGTGGTCACTATGAAGTCTCTGACACATTAAATTTGGAATGGAGTGGATCAAATTTATTGAACTCAATGCTATAAGAGTTTTGCTATGTTATTAGACTATTAATATGGTGGTGTATTCTGAACTTAATTACTGCTGCAAATATGTATATATTTCTGATTTTATGTTTTTTGTATTGCCGTACCCAACCCCAAATTTTTTTTTGACCGAATCCTTACCGGATTCACGTGCCATTATCTTGAATCAAAAGAATCGTAACTTAGCTTTACAAAAGCAAGATGTCATTCTCTTCCAATTGTCTCAGAAATTTTCAACATGTTTTCTTTCATATATTCTTTGGATTTCAAGTAGCATTTTACAGGTTTCATAAAAGTACGGTGACAAGTCTTAACTTCATTAATTGTTTAGAGTAGGTACCCAAGAACATTAGTCTGGACTACCTACATATCTAGCAGAGAATAGGGGACATGTAGTTCTCCTATAAAACCAGTTCCTGTGGTTATATCAAGGAATGTTCAATGTAACTCCCTCTTATAGGTTCAATCTTTCCAAGTCTTTCTATATATCTAATAATCCAATTAGTGTATTAAACATCCAACTAAGGAAAAATGCCCTAACAGCCATTCAGTAAACTTCTTTGTCAAAATCCTGACTATGCAAGTCTTAATGACAACCAGGCAAGCTTATTGACTACATTGCCGAAATCCTAACATTGTGTGTCCTAAGAACAGACAGGTAAATTTTACTGCTGAAATCTTTACATTGCTAGAATAAGAATCCCTCCGGATTCATTTATACTTAATTCTCTGATTACCTATAATCAGTCTAGATATCACATGCATTCAACAATGTGGGTAAACGAATTTTCCATGTCTTACTGATCTATAGATCACAGATTACAGTTATTAGAAAAAACTACAAAATGTAACACAGTACAGGCACTGAAAAAAGTTTCAAGTTCTATGTTTGGACAAAACATAGACAATCGGGACTGTACGGCAAGAGTGATGCCATCTCAAGTGGTGTAGTAGCATCCAAGTTGGTGTGGTAGCAACCAAATGGTGCACTACTGTCCAAATGGCAACATACCATTCAAATGGCACAAAATCATCCAAGATGACACAGTAGTGTCCTGACAACTGTTTTGTGTCAGAACTTTTACAGAATTCAGGTTTTTACTCTGATAATTTCTAGAAGTCTATTTTAGAACAACTGTATTAAAATATGATAATAAAGCAAAATTACATCTTACATTTCTGTGAATATAAAGAATAAAAAGATCAATAAAATTTCTAGCATGCTTCTTGCATAAATCCCTAATTAATCAGCCCTTCCAAGATGAAATATCTCGTAGAAGAATATCAATTTCACTATGCAGATGCTCCCAAACAATTTTACTATGCACAATTAAATCATTAAATTGTCTTACTCAGCAATTTCCTAAACTTTTTTCAGATTAAATTCAACATAAATCCCTAACTCCCAACAAATAGGCAAATCAAACTCCGATTTATTCCTAGATCTTTCAATTTTCATTATACTCCTAATGGATTGATTATATACTCTAAGAAAATGAATCAATACTTTCCCTGATAATTTTACACCCCAATAGACATATGCATACAGAATCAAAAATCTATTATCCCTGAACTAACTGAGCACTCATGAACATGCAATCCTTCACTATCTGCAACAATCCTTCAAAATTTCAGCAGCATCTGGTTCCTTAACAGTGCTCTATGAATTTTTCTACACAGCCCTTGTATTTATAATTTTCTACATGCATTTTGATTTCCAAAATCTGACTCCTACATTTTACAACCTTTTTTTCATTTTTTGTTTGTTTTTTCCCTTTTTGCAATGAGTTTTCAAATTGTCCATAATTTAATCTCTATTTTATTTAAGATAACTTTATTTATTTTTAATCCTTTATGATATTATTTAATTTACTTTTTAGCTTAGCTTATTTATTATTTGTCAAAACAAAAAGTATGCATAAATGGGTTAAATAAATATGCCTAGGTAACACGTACCTGCATTAAGCTTAACAAAAGTTTTGTAAAACATTTGGGAGGCACCAAATTCAATGTGTCAAATACTTCAATTTCCTTTTTGTTGCTCCCACCTTTCAAAAAAATTTTCATGAATTTGTTTCTGCTATAGCATATAAGATTTAGGAATTTAATGCGTTGTCCACCAGATTGCTTCTGATCTAGATCAAGATAACAAAAGAAGATTAACATCATTCTTTTTAGTGATGACTTCAAGCCAGCATTCCAACAGCAAAATTTTATCCTTTTTTCGGTAAGAATTATGATCCACATTAGATCCTCCACATCCCTTCTCTCCAACTTTAAGTCCAATATATATCCTCTTTGATAGGTCCCTTTCTAATAATACCCCCTTTTTAGGGACATGAGAGGAGCTATCTAATTGGTATCTGAAAGGAGGGAGTTGATTTATGAAGATGAACATAGACTAAAGAAGATCAGCATCCCCATCATCCAAGGAGGCTCAAGGAAGCAAACCAGTCCAAGAAACAAAGAGCTTAATTTTCAAGGGACCCAGAGACTCAAGGAAGCAAACCAGTCCAAGAAACAAAGGGCTTAATTGCCAAGGGACCCAGTTCAATAAAGATCTAAGGGAGATAATGAATATTTGACATCATATGTCAATAGTGGTCCATTATAAAAGATACAGCACTCACAAGACACCAAAGATATAAGAGCCAAGATTCCCAATGAAATTACCTACGAAGGATAAAATTGCATAAATTTCAACAAATATTCATTCAATCAAATCTCTAATGAAGAAAACTAATACATCTACACCCATAGAATAACTCTCCTCCCTACAATAAACAAAAAAATGAAAAAATCATATTATTGTATTATACAAGGTCAATGAAACAACAGAGAATGCATATCATATTCTAGAAACAAATCACAAGTTCCATGGGATCTCCTTTTATCTTAACAAATTAATCATTCTATGTGAGCATCAGTTTACCAACCTGGAAATTTAGAGGCTGATATGCTTAATTACCACAGAAATAATGTTAACAATAGCTTATCAATTTCAAGGTTCACTGAAAATGCATTTTTTTTATTTTCTAATTATTAGAACATGGAGAAATTTTTCAAACTGAATTTGGATTATCTCTCCAAACTAAAGGCACGGACAATCAAAGTAGCAACCATAGCAAAGAAATATAGACTTGAGAATAAAATGCAAAGAAAGTTAAAGATACCAGTTTCTGAAAATCTTCTTACATTAAGAGCATCCTTTGCAGCTAATGCGTACTGTTGATGAGAAAATACAGCAAATGCAACTATCTGGCACAGCAGCAAATGCCAAACTCTTTCAGTAATTAAAAATTCTGCAAATGTGGTCTTTGAATGAAATGGAAACAAAATCTTCTACATCAACTATATAGGACTGATCAGCTAGTAAACTGCAAAGATAAAGCAATGTGCAAATTGAAACCACAAATGCTTTAAAATTTTACGTAATCTTTTATGGAACTGTGAATAAGTAACATGCTTCAACGTTTGTGTATAAATCTCATGTATTAGGTGGCCAGTAATCCTACATTTAAATTATAAAAAACACATTTACAGCTTACTTTGGAGACAATACATTCAATTTCTGAATTCTGGCAGAACCCAAGTGAATTCATATACACTCATGCCAAAATGATGGCACGCAAAGAACTCAACAAACCCAGTAGCTTCATCGTGAGAACACAACTTTTGATGGAAAACCTTCCTTGAAATAGGGATTCTAGCAGAGCCCAAAAGAATTCATAAACACTCGTGCCAGAATGATGACACTAGATGTACCCAAGTGAATTCATATACACTCATGCCAAAATGATGGCACGCAAAGAACTCAACAAACCCAGTAGCTTCATCGTGAGAACACAACTTTTGATGGAAAACCTTCCTTGAAATAGGGATTCTAGCAGAGCCCAAAAGAATTCATAAACACTCGTGCCAGAATGATGACACTCGATGTGCAACAAACCCAACGGACTCAGTAGCTTGATCATGAAAATATAGTTTTTGATGAAAAACCTTCCTTGAAACAGGGCATTCCCCAAAGAAATGTCCAAAGAACCAAAAGGTAGAAAAGATCAAAAAAAGATGTCAGAATTTTGAACCTTCTAAACATCATAAAGGTTCACAAAGATAAATAGAAAAGGAAAAATCAGGATGATAGGAAAATAAACAAGTACTCAAGATTGAAGAAAAAGACAAAAGGTAATTGCTGAGTGAAAGATGCACATGTGGGTGATAAAGGCACTGAACTCATCATTCTACTGATGGAAAGAAAAGGAAAAATAAGAAACTTTAAAGATGTCATCAGAGAAACGTAGAGTTGAAAAGAGAATGACATCAAAAATAAATGTGCTTCAGATACTGAGAATAGAAATTCGGTTTCAAAACTGTAAAAAGGAAGAATTTTCTCCTTGAAGAACCAGTCAAACATGTCATATGAATAAGTTAAAAACATGCTTAACGTATAGCTGTTATCATCTTTATGTAAATTTTCTATAAGCTTCCTTCTTGTTCATTTCCAAGAAGCTTCCTTATCTACCTTCCTTTCTTCTTTTAGAAGCTTTTTACTTCTAGAAGATTCCTTGAACATATTTTCTTTGTATAGATACACAATACAAATGAGTATCCAACATAAACAGTTGCAGCAATCTAATGTCTCTCTCTTATTTTTGTTGCAATTGGCTCTCTTGGTTGATATCATTTGGTATCAAAGCATAGAGATCATGGGCTATAGATCTAGTCACCTCAAAGGTGTCTTATATCTAACACCACAAGGCTTCTTTTGATAAAGGCCCTGAATCTAGTCTTAATATGGGTTTCTACCTCTTACCTCAAGTCCTGTAATGTCCCCCTCTGAGGAGTAGCCGGAAGAGTCCATTTAGCCTATATTATTCCTGTAGGCTAATGTCGGAACTTAAGGGGATGAATAAATTAATTATTTAAAGTTGTCCAATAAAATATTAAAAGTCGCTTTATTAATGTACTTTAATGAAATATTTAGAAACAGGAATTTGAAAAGCATTTCGAGAATGTTCTAGGGGAAAATATAAAAGTGAATTTGAGAGCTCATTTGCTCATGTTTGATTTTTTTTCTCTTTTGTGGATTTTGAGAGCTTCTTGTGGAGCAAAGCCCTAAGATGAAAACCTTAAGGAAAACCGGTTTTGATAGTGGAAGACCCACCCTAGCTGGTTGCAAGTGGAGCCACTCAGGTTTCACATTTGGATTCAATAATTGGAGATTACGAAATTTGTGAAGTCTTGTTCCAAGACAAGTTTCTGAGTTTTTAAAGATTTTGATAGATTGCCAAGAGGAAATTAGGATGCCATTGCCAAATAATACCTTTGCTTGGTGTGGAAAAGGAGTAAGGGACTGGGAAAATAAATACACCATTGCTGAGCACGAGTTGACAGCTGTGGACTGAAGTCGTTTGCATTAATCCAAAAAGCATTGTTTCAAAGTTGGTTTGTTCAATGCGAAACCTTGTCCCTAAATCTTTCCAACCAATCTGCGTCAAAAAGATTATAATCCAATACTTCGGATATCACTCCTGAACCCATCACCAGACAGTAGCTTGAAATTAATGCTTGAGAATCAAAAAAGTCCTATTATGTTTTTTTTTCGTTTTCTTTTTGGCAGGTTGATCCAGAAGACTTGCAGAAAACAAAAAGCATGCCCAAATCTCAGAGACGCTACTGAATTTTGGCACAAGCATAACCCACCAATGGCAATGGTAACACACTTTTTCTTACCCAATACATACATGAATGAAATGCATGCCCAATTCAAACAAAAACAAATACATCCCAAAATGTCAAAAACATTGCTCGAATTCGGCACAAACATAACCACCAAGGCTGACACTGAGTGACACACAATATCCTTACCCAGTACATGCCAAAACAAAAAGCATACTCATATATCAAAGACATCACTGAATTTCGACACAAACATAACCGTCAATGCTAATAAACTTTATCCATGGCGAGCAAACAAGGGCACAAAAAAGGATGATAGGGTAAACTAAAATTACTTGATATCCACGACCAGTGTATTTCAGCTGGCAGGTTTCGAACCCGTGTCGCCTGCGAAAGAGGTTGTAAATCTCGCGGGGCTTAACATCTTCAGGAAGACCAGAGATGAACAGGGTCCTTACTCTGTCCTTGTGACTGCCGCTGCTAACGCCTTGATGTCTGTTATGTTTATTATTGTGATAAAGAACAGGAAAGGACTGAGGAGGGGGTAATAGCTGAACTGGGGGCATGAAATGAGGCGGTGCAGAAGCAGCAGCAACAGGAGGAGGAGATGGATAATAATGAGGATTACTATTGTTATTGTTATTATTGTATTCGTGATGATAATGAGGAGGAGGATTGTTGCTGTACTCATGGTGGAATTGAAAAAGGGGCGGCGCGGCCCCTGCTCCTACACCTGGCGCTGCCATCGCAAAACTCAAAAATAAAACTCTGCACTGCAAAGGAAAATGTAAAAGTTATTTTTTAGAAAACATTTCTGAAACGCGAAAACTTTGGTAAATGATAAAATTCTGCAGTGAGAAAACCTTAAGCTAGATCTTTTTTCCTGCTCGACCAGTTGCTTGATATTCTTTGAAGAAAGAATTCTAACTGGGTTGTTAAAATCAGAATGGCAATCTGATACAGTATTCGACAGTTGCCGTGGTTTTTTGGCTCCCTTTTCCTTTTCGAAGAAACGTGATAGAACAACTTTTTATATGATCGACCGCAATTTATCATTAGTTTCTGCCGGCAGGCAGATTACTAATCTATCCGTTAGGTTTTAGTAAGTAGAATTAAAATATTTTGATGTTATTTTTTTAAAATATATATAATTAATTTATCATTGGCCTATTTAAATAAATAATATTATTGTTTTCCTTTATTGATACAATTGAACAGCTGCATGGTAAAATAAATTAAAAGAAAGTGCATTATTATTGGATTTTTTATTATTTTACAAGTCTTTGAAAATCTTTTAAAATTGGGCTCATTTATTATTATTTTATAAAATTGAGTTCATTTACTATTCGCTTAAACAATTTTATTTGTCGGCTAGTAAGATAGTTGCTTGTCTTCATACATATCATAGAGCATGCATTTCATCTTATCTACATTTATCTATAAAAATTTGCATTTTGTTGTAAGAACCACCGAGCAATCACCATCTACTTAAACTTTGCAATATATCTATTTCACTAATATTCTAATTTTTACATCTCAATATTACATTGACAACATAAAGTTTTTTGCACAAGTAGTTGTTTTTCTACTTTAAGGAATTGAATGGTCTTGATCACAATTTTTTTGTATGCTCATGCAACAATAAAGAAAATGTCTAGGTTAATTGATCATTAGTCTAATATTTGGAGTTTGTTGCATCATCATATATCCACAAAGAAGACTCAGACCTTTAGGGGAGCATTATACCAAGGTTGGGAGCAACCTTACCCTTTCTAAATGACGCTTTAACATTTTTTCCTTTTCTCTCTACCTGATAGTGCTACCCTCAAAGTCAAGCAAAGGTGTGAGAGCTTTAAGTCTCCACTACAATTTCATTAGATCTCCAACTAATCTGGCAATTATTTTCTTCCATTATCTATCTTCCTTCTACTAAATTTAGAGAAAGAATTAAACCTTTCTTTTCACTTGTTAAATTATTATTAAGATTTTGGGAATTCCCAAACATTACATGGATATGATTATGTAAGACCTATAAGCCTTGTTTTGCTCATTCTATACTCAAAGTTTTTACAAAAAAATCTACTCACTATTAGAGTATCATTGTATTATTTAATGGTCATCTTAGCCTTTAGTTTGCTTCAGTTAGTTTTTAGTATCTTTTTGTTTTTTACTTTTATTAACGACTATTTCTTTTTAGAAACATCATCTTGTAATTTTCTTTATAAGGAGTTTTCATCTCCTTCTATAAATATGCAATAATGAATATCAATTATCATTCATGGTATCATAGCATAGGCTCTTTTTTTGGCGAATTTTTTTAGCAATAAAAATTTGCGTTATTTACCTAAAGATTTTTTTTGAAATTTTCATAAGTTTTTTTTTATTTTTTTAAATAAAAATTGAGGGGTTGTGAAGAAGTTTTCGTGGGAAAATTTTATTAGAAATCACAGATTTCTTTCATGAGTTTCGAGGGTTTTTTGTTTCAGAAATTTGCATCTCATATTTTATGAAAAATGTGGCATTTTTTGCGAACCATTTTTTTGATAATCGTGTTTGAGAAAACAAGGGTTTTTTAGACAGATCTATGTTGAAAATCATGTGTTTCATTGAAGGAAAAATCGTGTTTTGTTTTTCTCGAAGATTTGGGCGCATGACCTGAGAAAATTGCGTCTACATTTTTGTATAGTTTTTCAACGTTGGTTGTGTTAAAAAATCATGGCCATCTCTGTGAAAGTCGTTGCTTCTTTTGGTCACTTTTTTTTTTTTGGTCAAGACTTTAGCCGAGGCACGCTAAAGGAAGCACTAAATTAATCTAAATAAAATTTTAGATATATTGGGTTCTGTTGCATTCATCAGATGATTATTCGTCATGCAAATCTATCTGGTACATTGATTTTGGAACCTCTCAACATTTTACAAATAGGAGAGATTGGTTCACAGAGTATATGGCTTGCTCTAATTTTGTCATCTTTGGTGGTGGCGAAGAGTATACAGTTGTCAAAAAGGGCGACATCCAGATCACATCTAGTGGGAGAAATTTAATATTTTGCAATGTGTACTATGTGTCGAGCATGGAGCTTAATATGCTCTTAGTGAGTTATATTATGCGACATAGTCCAAAGTTGGACATCATTTTTAGTTCACACAAGTGTCGAATTGTTGATAAGAAGTCCAAGAAAACTATGGCGGTTGTACTCGAGGATCATGGCTTGTATCGGTTGGTTGATATTAGAGATCCTCTGGATCATGCGCTAGTTATGAGGAGTTCATCTATCAGCACTCTTTGGCATCAGCGATATGGGCATCTCAACATTGCCTACCTCTCTCAACTAGCTTGAGAGAATTTGGTAGATGGCTTACCTGAAATTCAACAAAAGACACATGCTATTTGCGGAGCTTTCTAAGCAGGGAAGCAACATCATACTCCATTTTCAAATGGAAAGTCTTGGAGAGCATCCAAGGTTCTATAGCTAGTTCAAGCAGACATTTGTGGACCAATGAATAATGCATCAGTCACTGGTGCCAGGCATTTTCTCCTATTTGTTGATGATTTTAGCAGAAAAATGTGGGTGTATTTTCTCAAAGAAAAGTCACATGTATTTAATGAAATTTAAAAATTTAAAGCATTAGTTAAAAAAGAGTCTAGATGTCAAATCATCACTCTTAGGGCAGATAATGGGGATGAGTTTTGTTCCAATCATGACCCTAGAGGAAGCATGGTCTAGGAGGAAACAAAAAATCACTCACCTCAAGGTTTTTGGTTCGATTGTGTATATTTGGATTCCAGATGCCAAGAGACCCAAGTTGGAATCCAAGAGCCAAAATTTGATGCTAACAGGATATAGTGACAATCACAAGGCCTATCGACTAATTGATGTGGCTACTGATCGTTTGACATTTAGTAGGGATGTTGTGTTTGATGAGGAAGGTAGGCCCTTTTTGCTCTCTTCTCCCATCAAGAGTCTTAACAATCTACCTCTAAAGACCAAGGATTTGGGAGCTAAGCTTTCAGTACCTCCACCTGAAAGGAGCGATTTTGATGCTTGAGACATTGTAGAATCTCTCAGATAATATCCTCTACCAGCAAGGAGGGACTCTGATGATTCTAACATTGTGTAATTGTTAGCTCTTATGATTTGCACCCAGGCTGAGATTAAACACAACCAATCATGAGTAACATGGGAACTTTTCTAAGGCTGTGAGTGACCCTATGACAAAAAAGTACCTCTAGAGAAAGCTGGCTCTTTGCTAATTTAACCTAAAAGTTCTATTTTTCTTTTAGAGAAAAGGGTAAGAAAATCACAATTTTCAAATGAAAAGATTTATATCCTATGATGAAAATACATAAGCTGACTAAAGGCGTGCAAACTCAAATTTTGTTACACTTTTATTTAATAGATTGATAGAAAAATTACACTACTCATCTTTGCATATCCATTACATAAGTAATTTATGAGAAGGTGCTTATACATGACTCCAGAAAGAAAAGGACAAATTTCATAACTTGAGTCTTTGTAAAGCTCACACAACTCATAACCTGTAAATTGATACTTTCTTGCAAAGCAGGTACTTTTAATGAGACAAAAATACAGGGAAAAGCACAAATTTCCACAAGTATATTGATCAATCTCAATGACATGTACACAAGCATAAAAAGTGATGAGAAGGGGGCGGGTGCATGCAGTTGGTCGCACTTTTGTGGCCAAATGGGAAAAAAATGGGGAAACACATAATGCGCTTGCGTTATAATGCGAGCGCATTATGTGCTTTTAAAAGAAAAAGAAAAAAGTGAAATGTGTATCATTTACTTTTCACTATTTCTCAGCTCTGCCCGCTGCCAAAAACCCTCATTTTCGCACTCACATTCAATGAGGAAGGACTTCTACAAATTTCATCAAGAACAGTTGGATTTTGTCTGCAAATATGGCGCCATGACGATGAAGAGATGCAGGAGGTAAGTATTGTTTACTATTTGTTTTGAATTTGTTAGTTTGAAATTGATTTTGTTTGTTTTAGGTTAGATTTGATTTTTTTTAAATTTGTAGGAAATCCTGCAAATCCTCAACAAGAAGAGGAGGTAAAATCCTCAGCATTAAAATCTCAACAAAAATCAACCTCAACAACAAAATCAAAAGTCCCCACCATTCTCTCCAATTCCCTCACGGCACTCAAGAAAATTTGAGGGAGTGAAATTGAGAACAATAGAAAACAACTTGAGGATTTTATCGATGGGTTGAGTGATCCAAATGCTTCAACCACGAGAAAGAATGCTTCTAGAAAATTCATTGAAAGACATGTTAAAAATGTAGATGCAAGCACTTGACAAATATCACGGATGGCAAGATGGGAGGTGAGCTGACTAGGGCATATTATCTTGAGATAGAATTATCATATAAACAAGTAAAAGATTTAAAAATTACTAAAGGTGATTTGTGCTCTCTATTCACTGACCCTAAAAGAAATCAAAATATTACCCTCAATGCAAAGAGGTTTCCTATTCATTGGTGCCACCACCAAGAGATTAAGAACTATTTTTATGAAAGATGGTATATGGTCTTTGATTACCCATCGTGCAATAATTGTGAAGTCCCCCAATATTTTCTTAGGAAACTATACAGTGAGTTTGTATTGAACCAAATCCCAAATTATTTTGATATGAGGGAGTTCCAGGGGAGAGGTTGGGGGTCAGCTCAGGATAGGCCCGGTGCACAGCCGGATCCTACGCGGCAAGGGAGACGACATCTCGCTAGGCCGCCTCGTGAGCATATTGTGATGCCTGTCATTGCAAAGGAGAGTGCTGACATAGAGACATTGCAGGCGATCACAACTTTGACCCGGAGTGTCATCCATCACACTAGCCCTATTGTATAGCGCCATCCAGGGGAGTCTTCAGGTGGTGGCCTTTGAACCCATGTGTGTCAATCTTGCGGGGCGACTTGTTTGTATGACCCTACCGACACTCAAGAAGGTCTATGCAAGATCCATATGCTACTACGCAGCCTGATCCGTATGCATCTACAGGGATGGAGAGAACGGCTGACATTTTGCATGATGCATATGGCATTGACACTCAGGTAAAATTCAGCATGTTCATTGAATTTAATTTATTAAATTTTGATTGTGAAATGCAAGATTAACTAATTTAGTTATATTATTTGAATAAAATTGCAGGGTCACATTGTAGAGACTGGATACACCAATCATCCACCTACTTATTTATGTAGTACACCTATCGATTGGGGTATGTAAAGTTAATGTAAACAATTATAAATTTATTACATGTGTTAATAGCATTGTTTTATGAATGGTATTTTAATATGTGATTTTGGATGTTAGACGAGTCTTGTTGGAGGTTTAAGAAACACCTCCGAGTGCCAGTAGATTTGATCAAACATTCACAAAGGTAATATAGAATTTAAAGAGAACTTAAGTAATTAATTCTAAGTTTAATAGATTTGTGTAGTTTATATTCATATTGTTGACCTTACGTTGCATTACACAGATCATTCAAAATCAAAGCATTACTTCAAATTCGATAACTAATAATCAAAAATATATCTGTTTAATACTTGTACTCAAAATTTTGTTCATTAGATTTCATACATTATAAGTCATCACGTGGATCGCTATTGTAACTTTTGTGTGATTGAATAATTTGTTGTTTTATTTTTAGATGTTGGTGATAGAAACACCGCCAAATGTTACGAGGGCAATGGATATTGGTGTTTCCCTCGTACTCCACAATCCTCAATGGCTCTCATAGGGGAGGTATGAGGCAAATTACTAATTTCAATTTACATTCGTTGTTATAGATATTAGTTCTAGTGAAATCAAACCATTATTGATTCATAGTTTAATTCCTATTTGGATGGTTTATACAGGGCTTAATTACACCTCAACATCAATGTGCAAATATTTCCATCGAGGAGAGTGATCGTGAGATAGTCGTAAGTGATTATTTTGTTAAATATATCAATTTTTATAATGTAATTTCACATATATATTAATGTCTTTACTTCTTATTGTAATAGTTGAAACTTCACCATGCAGCTAAACACTAGGAGGAGGCGGCCGAGGGAGCACTCCTCGAGCCGCAGTAACTTAGTTGGCGGACTTATCACCATCCGGATGTCGCCTAGCAAAGGAAAATTGTATTTGAACGAGGCATGGAGAAATGAATTTTGAATGCCTGAGCCCTTTGTTGTATGCCTACGTAAACTTGAATTTGCGGTGTTGGGATGTTTGACATTGAATGCCTATATATGGAATTCGTAAGCCCTATATGGCTATTTTAGCATACTGTTTTTATACTTATATCGACATATATTGATGTATCATTACATGGCTATTTGCTTAATACAAAATATTTTTATGTCGATGGTATCCCATATTTGCAAATTAAATTTCATGGTTCAATAGATATGAGTTATGTGTATTCAAGTGTATGCTACAACTACATACATATTTTTGATACGATGTGAACATCGAAAAGTGTGAAAATTTTTGTGTTTTGGAAGTCAAATGTAAGTAATTTTGTAATTCTTAGTTCTTGCATACTTGATCTTATGGACTTATTCCTTCCTAGCATATATTGTGAATATTTCTCATTTTGTGCAGAAGAAAAATTCCTCATTTTTGAACCACTCATAGCAAAGAGATTCACAATAAGACTTTAGCATTGGAACACTACTCCATACTTCTCTTGTTTAGACCATAAAGGATTGAAAATTCTTAATTTGATGCAATGATAGTTGTGAGATGAGAATTTATATAACCATGGCTATTTTGAAACTTCGCATCTAATACTGCATCAACAAGAACTTAAGAATTGTTGCATAAGAGTGTTAGGTTTGATAGGCCTTCTCTTCCCTAAGGGAGGAGAGCCTGCATCTTGAATTTTGAACAAAATTTTAAGAAGCAAACATTTTACCTAAAAGCTTCAAACCTAGATGACATATTTGGCTAAGTCTATCTTGAAAATTATCAATGCACGTTCAAACTCTAAAGGAGATTCTCCCTGAAAAGCAAACTTTACCCTTTTTCCCAAGGAAAGAAATTGCAACAAGTTGCATGTGATTTATCTTATTTCTTTCTCACAGTTCTTGGTCAATCATTCATGGCTCAGGATAGTTCCGTTCCAAGGCAAGGACACCCAAAAAATCACTAAGATTCTTCTACGATCTGCAAGAAAAAGGTTTTGGCTCTTTCACAATGTAAATAATTATGTAACACTATTTTCTTGTTTTCCTTCCACACAGAAAAATGTTCACACTTTTCAGATTGATCAATGATCAATAATGGTTGATTGTAAACACTTGGCATTTTTATGTTTGAACTTTAATTTATAATTTTGTATCATGACATTCAAGTAGATCACTAATATTTTAATATTTCACTATGAAAGTGGTGTGTATTTTTGCCATGTTATTTGACTATTAATATGGTGGTGTATTCTGAACTTGATTACTGCTACAAATATGTATATATTTCTGATTTTTATATGTTTGTGTATGACCGAACCCAAAAAATTCACGAACCGTGAACCGGGTTCTCGAACCGATCCAGAACACAAAACTTAAACCCGGTAACTTAAAGTAAAAATAGATTTTTGTAGTTTATATTCATAACATTGATTACATTGCATTGCACATCTTTCAAAGTAGCATTGCTTCACATTTCATAACTAATAACTAGATGTTGATAGATGACAAAATTTCAATTACAATATAGTTTTTACAAAGTCAACCTAGCGGTTATGCAATTACTTCACATTGCATAACAAATAACTAAGGCAATTTGCGAATTGCATTTGGTTGTCATGGCATTCTATGAGACCACATTTCTTTGAGGCATTTTTTCAAGCAGTTCAACGCTTGCTTGTCTATACTACCACATTTTCATACATGTCTACGAAGCATTTTGACCAAATAGTTCAAGTGTTGCCTTGTTGCTATGGCTGAAAGCCTAAAACAAGTGCTTTTCGAACAAGATATGGATGCTTGGAAAAATCTATCAAAAGCATAATAGTAAGCAATAGCATAGACAAAGCGGTGAACTCTTTGAAAAATTTCCTCAAATAAATGAGGTCTCATGGTGATGGAATGCCATGACAATCAAATTGCTCTTGATTGTCATGGTATTCCATCGACACCATGAGACCACATTTCTTTGAGGCATTTTTTCAAAGATTTCACTGTCTTGTCTATGCTAACACATTTTCCATACATGTCTATCAAAGCATTTAGCCAAACAGTTCATTTCCTTGCTGCTATGGCTAAAAGCCTAAAATAGGTGCTTCCGAACAAGCTATGGATGCTTAGAAAAAATCTATCATAGCATAATAGTAAGCAATAGCATAGACAAGGGAATGAAATGGTTTGAAAAAAATGTCTCAAAGAAATTTGGTCTCATGGTGGTGGAATGCCATGACAAGATAATTGTTGTGGATTGTCATGGCATTCCATCACCATGAGACCACATTTCTTTGAGGCATTATTTCAAACAATTTGTTGCCTTCTCTATGCTACTACATTTTATCATACATGTTTACCAAAGCATTTTTATCAAACAATTAAGCTTCCTTGTTGCTATGGCTAAAAGCCTAAAATAGGTGCTTCAAAGCTATGGATGCTTGTGGGAAAAAATCTATCAAAACATACTAATAAGCTTAATAGCATAGAAAATAAGCTGTTTGAAAAAGCCTCAAAGAAATGTGGTCTCAATGGTGATGGAATCTTAACTGACAATCATAGAAATTTTCTTGTCATGGCATTAGATCATGCCATTCCATCCTCATGAGACCTCATTTCTTTGAGAGGCATTTTTCAAAGATTTCAACATACAATGCATGCTAACACATTTTCATACATGTCTATCAAAGCATTTAGCCAAACAGTTCATTGCCTTCTTGCTATGGCTAAAAGCCTAAAGCAATTAACTTTCAAACAAGCTATGGATGCTTAGAAAAAATCTATCATAGCATAATAGTAAGCAATAGCATAGACAAGGGAATGAACTATTTGAAAAAAATGCCTCAAAGAAATGTGGTCTCATGGTGGTGGAATGCCATGATGGTGCAGGAGCACCCAAGCTCCTTGAGGATCATTTGGAGATTCAAGAGATGGCAGGGGTCTTGAAGGCCTATAAACCTTTCCAGAGCATCAATTATAGCATTTTGAAGCCTATAATGGCATTTGGCATGGATGAGTGTAACAGGAAGATCAAAAGTCCTAAGGGTCCTGATAAGGACCATAGGACCAAATTGACTTGTAAATGGAACAATGATGTTCTAGGAGTTTAAATAGGTATATGATGTTTTAATTAGGTTAAATAAGGTTGAATGATGATATGTAATAGTTTTGGAAGCTTTATAGTTAATAGGAGTTAATAAATTGCAATGTTGGAAATTCAAATTTTTGAAATCCAACTTTGGGCGGAAAAGTGAGTTTTAGGAGTTTTAATCACAATAATGTAATAAAATCAATTCTAATCGGTTGGGACAGTTTTAGGATGAGTCTATAAGCCTGGAGAAAGCATTTTTATGGAGGGTTGGCTGATATTGCAAGTGTTGTATGGACTGCTACAGAAAATCAATAAAAACTTCAATCTTTTTACATTTTCTTGAGTTTTTTTGATGAATCTCTGATTCATTTTGGTGTCATGCTCATTTGGATGGTTTAAGAACTTGTATTTACATGCATTTAACCTTTTGAATGACCTGAATAATGTTGGGAATCAGTTTCTTGTGTTATATTGCTGACTGTCCTCAAAAAGTATAGATTTTTCACTAGTTTTGAGAGTCTTCATGAATAAATGATCCATTTCATGGGAGAGTGTGACTGAAAACTTGTGAAATAGATCATATATAACTTTTATTATACATATCTAACAATTCATTGTGCAAGAAAGAGTGATTCTTGGGTGTACACCGAGTTTTAGCAAGGAAAAGGGCATGAAAATGGTGCCTAAAGTGTAGCAGCAGGAGATATACCTTAATAAGGGGTATATTTCTGAGTTGAAGGTGTTTATATATGTTGATTTATTGGTGAAAATTCCAAGAGAAGGTTTTGTAAGTGTTGGGAAAGCTAATTTTCAAGAGGCCCTAGTTTTGGAGCAATTTATTGAGGGTTTTGTGATTTAGGGTGTTGAGGGTGTCAAAGAAGACTAATACCTTGAAAATATTTGGTTTGGGAACATTTTAAAACATTTTTGAAAGTTTCATAGTCAAGGGATAAGTTTAGAGAGGGGTTTCTTTGAAAAAGTGGGCTAATTAGGCCTTAAATTTGAGGAAACAACATATTTTGGTAGGTTTTTTCTAGAACAATTGCCATAAATGATTTGATATGTTGTGTATCATCATGAATCACATCTGAATCAGTCATTATATTGAGGATTCCTTTGGGGAAGTTGAGTGAAAAGTCAAAAACCATCGCTAGAAGCCTAGTTGGGCTAGAAGCCTAGTCCAGGTGCAAAAAGTGAGTTTTGTCTAAGACAGAGGTTTGGGGCTTTGAAACCATTCAAGAAAAGTTTTTTTTATTTCCTTGAGATCACTCCAAGGTTTTGGGTCCATTAGGAAATCATCTAAAGTTATAAGTGCACTGTGGGCATACTCCATCGGGGTGCAGGAAGAGTGTTTGAGATTGCATCATTGTAATCCTTGAAACTTTGAGTTTTGACTAAAGTCCCATCCTACATGCATGACAAACAAATTGTTGTGGATTTCATGGAATTTCATCACCATGTGACCACATTTCTTTGAGGAATTTTTTCCAGAGTTCATTGCCTTGTCTATGCCACCACATTTTTCATACATGTCTACCAAAGCATTTTATCAAGCAGTTCACTTCCTTGTTGCTATGGCTAAAAGCCTAAAATAGGTGCTTCCAAACAAGCTATGAATGCTTGGAAAAAATCTATCAAAGCATACTAATAAGCAATAGCATAGAAAAGGCAACAAACTATTTGAAAAAGCCTCAAAATGTGGTCTCAATGGTGATGGAGTCTCTTGTTGTCCAACAATTACTGTCATATTCATGCCATTCCATCACCATGAGACCACATTTCTTTGAGGCATTTTTTCAAAGAGTTCACTGCCTTGTCTATGCTCTTATGAATAGAATTTATTGAAATTCGAGATGCTCTTATAATGCCTACGTCATAGGTGGTCAAGATAAGGTTAAATTCAAATGAATAACTTGAAATTGCCTCATCAAGCTTCGCAGGCACTTTTTTAATGGCTTAAAATCATAATTGAGATTTGTCAAGATCATCAAAATAAGGATGTTGCATTGCTTTTCTGCTTGAGATTCTCTTGGATGGCTCATAAATCTGCATTTTATGCAAGGGGACACCAATCAATGTTTGCATGGTTACATATAGATACACAAAGTAAAATAAGATGATAGCATTGGAATCAACCAACTTGACATGGATACAAGTATAAATTAATAAGAAC